>JAOTRA010104158.1:0-10938 GCA_026260255.1 Pseudolaguvia tuberculata
TGTGTGTGTGTGTGTGTGTGTGTGTGTGTGTGTGTGTGTGTGTGTGTGTGTGTGTGTGTGTGTGTGTGTCTTGAAGTGACAGGGCCAATCATACCTACACTAGATCTAAAAAAAGGACTTTATCAGCAAGAAAACAAGTTTATTTAGTCATTAAATCGAATCTGCCTGTGAACTGGTTACTGTAGCGTGTTTTTTTATTTTAGTTTTGACAATTTTGCTGGATAAGCTGAAATAAGAAAAATAAACATTAAATACAGGTAGCAAGAATGAAAATCTATTGTACTTAACCGAAATTGTGTGTATTTGACTATCTTAGATAATCACAGACTATAAAATACGAATGGCTGCTACAAATGCTTCTTACAGAACAAGACGTCAACTTTCCTTCCATAGAATTAAACTCTGGAAACCCATTCATAAATTCATACTATAGTCATTATTGCTTAGTTCATGGCTACATTTACACTGAGAGGTTTAGTGCCCAATTTCTGATTTATGTTCAGATCAGATTTGTTTTTTGTATAGCTATTTACATTGTAGCTGTAAATGGCCAATCTTTAGTATGAACAGATCAGGTTCTAAACTGACCCACATGAGCAAAATAAAACATTTATAAACATCACATCAGGTGCAATGTCATTAAGATAAATAAGCATGGAAGATCCTTTGGGTACTCCAGTTTCATCCCACAGTCCAAAAGCATGCAGATTAGGTGGATTGGTGATTCTAAATTGTCCATAGGAGTGAATGTACGTATGAGTGATTGTTGCCCTGAGATGGACTGGCAACCCGTCCAGGGTGTACCCTTGCCTCTCGCCCTATGTGCGCTGGGATAGGCACCATCAGAACCCCGTGACCCCGGATTAGGGGGTAAGCGAGTCGGAAGATGAATGAATGACGCATAGAAGATATTAAAGACAGCATTTACACGTTATATGCTAAGATATGCAGGTAGTTGGGGTGAAAGAGGCAGATGTAGCGGACAGGGTAGTGTGGAGAAGAGTGATCCGCTGTGGCGACCCCTAACGGGAGCAGCCGAAAGGTGAAGAAGAAGATTTACACGTTAGATGCTACCATTTTTCCATGTGGAGTCCAAGCGGTTTGTGCTTGAAACTGATTCACATGTAGGCAAAAAAAGTGTATTTGGGCCACATTTGCCTGAAGTGTGAACGAAGCCTATGTGTACTGATCTTAACAGATAGGAATTATGCTTTAATCTGTTCATGGTAGTTCTACAGAATCAGTAAATGTTAAGTTTAGTGGTATCTGAGTGGTGAAGGAGTTGGTATAGGTGTCGGATTGCTAATTACAAGATCAAGGTTTGATGTCCCAACATCATCAAGTAACCACTGTTGGGTCACTGAGCAAGGCTTTTTACCCCTAGTTACTTAGTTGTATAATGAGATAAAGTCACTTTGTATAAGGGCATCTGCCAAATGCTATAATGTTTATTATTTTGTAGCAGTAAGTTACAGCTACAGTTTGGCATTTGGAAGACGCTTTAATCCAGGGATACTTACATTTGGTCTCTTTTTTTTTTTATTTTTTTTCTTACAACTGAGCAATTGTGGGTTAAGAGCCTTGCTCAAGAGCCCACAGTAATTGCTTGGTAGAGGTGGGAATAGAGCCTTGCTCAAGAGCCCACAGTAATTGCTTGGTAGAGGTGGGAATCCCACCCCGGTCTTCCTGCTATTAGTCCAACACCTTAACCAATAAAAATTTTGAAGAACTGACATACAGTAAATAAAATTTAAAAAAAAATACAGTATATCAATTTTACAGGATCAATGAACAACAGCACAAAATGTGCAGTAAATGCAAGGATTGAGCCCGTTTGTTTCCCTTTTCTTTTGCATTGTGTCGATAAAACTAATATATAGGTACATATATATAAAACAAATATATTGGTTTTAGAATCAAGTCACACCCTAATTAGTTTTATAAGCTGTTCCCTTGTCCATACATCTTTAGATACTTTTTCTTGTTTCTCTCATCTTGATCTCTTAACTTAAACCTGTAACACTGAAGAAAAGGATCTCGGCAGTCTATAAACACTTCCACAACAGCTGCTCGCTTTTCTAGACGTCACCATTTCTCACTCTGCTTTAGTTAAAGCGCTTACGAAAACTTATGGACAAGAATGGGCTTGTAAAGCTGTTTCAGCACGCTGCGTTCTCTGATATATACAATATATCTACGCATGCTAGTGACATCTCTGGCAGATCAATTAGGACCTGCTAAATAAATGACCTGGGATAGAAACGGCTTGCACATAGCCAAGCAGCCCAAGAGAAATTATCTCTAGAAAAGCCAGATGTGGGAAAGCAAACAGTTGATTAGTTACACTACAAAATGTCACTTTTTACTATACCATCTATAAATAGACACTCAATAAATAGGCTCATAAAAAATAATACAGATGAAGATTTGAAAAATATTAAGATGAGATCAAATAGGCATGTCAAACACTTCAACATTGTCACGCCCTATCCCTCTCTGAACACTAACCACCATCACCTGCTGATTGGGGATGCGATCAATTAGCTGGGTGTTGGTGCATTATTTAAGTTGAGCGCCAACCTTACGGGAGCGCGGATTATTATATATGGTTGCTGGATATATGTTTGACTATCTGAGTCTGCCTTGTTCAAGTCCGCATTTGTTCTCCGTCTCCGAAGCCAATAAAGCTAAGTTTCGTTTGTTAGCGCAGCGTTGCTGCACGATTTCGTTTGACTGTTTGAGTTTGTGTTTAAAGTCTGTACATACCCGGAAATAAAGGGTTTCTTTGATTTCGTCTGTCTTGAGAAAGAGTATTATATCCCGTAACAAACATGCATGTCATGTCAATAAAAAAAATTAAAATTTATTTTCATTGTTAAAATTAATTTTTGGTTAACTAAGTTCGCTGGACCAGTTAGGGATTAATGGCATCAGAGGAAAAATATGCTGAAGCTTGAGAAGCAAACATAAGAGACTGAATAGTTGGTTGGCAGAGGACGAGTCTATTGCTAGTTAATGCATGTTGAGGCAAATAGATGTAGCAAATAGATAGGTTAGCTACCAATGACCAGGTTCACTGATCCTTCCATCAATTTCAAGAAACTTTGAAGATGGACTGTGACTTCCTCTGCTTCATTGATCCAAAGCTACAGTTAACAGGATGTTTGATCATTACACTATTTTATAATTAACAATAACAAGTAAGGTCCCCCAGAGGAGGATGGTTACGATTTCAAGTTTGGTTCCTCTCAAAGTTTCTTCCTGTTGCTTTGAGACAATGTCTATACAAATAAAATTTAATTAAGGGATCAAACATTAAAATCATATGACTAATCTGTGTTTCTAAATGTTACCGGGCTTCCAATTCCACTGTCAGGGACTTGAACAACCTGATGTAAACATGCCTAATTGACATTAGTTTTAGTATTTTTTAGAGTGAGTGAGTAAGTGGGTGAGAGAGTGAGTAAGTGACTCAGTGAGCGAGTAAGTGAGTGAGTGTGTGAGTGAGGGACAAGCTGCAGGAGTAGCTAAATTTAGGGGTATAAATGAAGTTATTGGTGGAGGAGCCTGTTGATTGTGAATTTCATCAAAAACTAGAGTTTTAATGATATAATTCACCTTAAGTATAGAAGAAATATTCCAATGGACATTATAAATGCAGCATATATTATACATAAGTCATTGGAGATGCTAGAAGAAATCTGAGACATATTTGTAATACAAATATAACTTTTCTTATATTAGTTCTGTTATATGATTATTTTTTTTATATCACTACAATAACATTCATTAAACTTTTTAAATATTAAATTTTTCCCACTTGCCTAAAACCAAGCCAGCTGGACCTAATCAGAACAGAAATGTGTTTGTGCATTAATTTGTTTTCTCTCCACTGCTGTTCATGGTCCTCAATCACTATGATCTCTGAACAAAGAGGAAAACGTTCAATCAGCATGTATAAAGATTCCAATAAATCATTCGTTCATTCTTACCCCTTATTCCTTAATTAGGGTCACAGGGGTCTGCTGCGCCTATCCCAGTCACATAGGGCGAGAGGCGGGGGTACACCCTGGACGGGTCGCCAGTCCATCTCAGGGCAACACATAGACAAAACCATTCACACACACACATTCACTCCTATGGACAATTTAGAATCACCAATCGATGTAATCTGCATGTTTTTGGACTGTGGGAGGAAACCATAGTACCCGGAGGGAACCCACGCAAGCGCAGGCAGAACATGCAAACCAGCACAGAAAGTTGTCCGGCCCGGGAAACGAACCAGGGACCTTCTTGTTGTGACCGTGCTGACTACTATGCCACCGCGCCGCCCTCCAAGAAATCACTGTACGCATAAAGTGAATAATACAAATCCACATCATTTATAATATAAGAAAAAGCAGATAAACAGTTACACAACATTCCTTAGGTTGACTTTTTAACATTGCCATATGATAATGTGATGACTGGTGATTCAAAATAGCATTGATATGGACATCAGTGCATCAATCCTCTATTGTTATTTAACTGTTAATTTCAATTGAGTGAAATTCCATCTTACTATAAGGTCACCCTTAAGGTTGATTAATTATTTCCACGGCCCTGCTTAATGACAGTCAGGGCATTTTAAATTAACTTAATGTAGCAACAAAAACCTGTGTGTATTGTGCTTAATTACCAAGCCTGAGCAAGCAACACTGGGTATAGGGTATGAACTAGTGATGTCCATATCCAATCACGTGAATCGGACGTTATCTCCGGATCAGGACTCGGATATATATGTATATATATATATATTCTCATTATTTTTTAACACATCTATAATTATGCGGTGGCACAGAGTTACACCTCTTGACTTCACATAGAAACAGCAACGCGTGCTGCATTTTTTTGGTCTACGGAACAGTCAGTGTTCCAGCTCATCACAAAGGCCAATTAAATTTTTTTATACAATCAAACTGCAACAACATGAGTTTCTATTTTACATCACCACTTTTTAGTTATATTAAATTGATTGAATGTCCTGTTATTAATATCTGTTGGGGCATTTAAACATTCCACAGCTTTTCATAGTTTTATGTGAAAAATGTGTAACTCCAGTGGTGACTGGTTAATGCTATGATTGCTGTGATCAGCTGCTATCCTGAATGGAAAGTTTAGGATTGGGAGGGTCAGAAATGTATAAAAAAAATGATCAAAACATGCTCATGAGGTTTTAATAGAAAATGTTTATACCTTTTAAATCTAACAATAAGAAACACATTTAACATGATTTCAAGCTGCATTTAAAAATATTGGTCATGAGAGGAACTTTATTATAAAACATTTTCTAAAAAAAAAGATTGACATCAGACTCTCAGGTCCATAGAAATAAACTTGGGATTATAAAGTTTGTGAGAAAAATATGCTTCTAGTCAGAAATACATGTTCTACTGAGTTAAGACTACTTAAGGTCGACCGATATGTATTTTTTACTGCCAAAGCCAATACAGATTATAGATTAATTAGCCAAACTACCAATATATTTACCTGACAAAAACTTCTTCAAATGCATATTTAATTCTGAAAACTGTTAATAACAAAATATCTAAGTTGCATAATAGTTATAAAGGTACCTAATTTCCAAGTAGATAATTGGTCTGTTGGGCGGCACGGTGGCGTAGTCATAGCACAGTCGCCTTACAACAAGTATATATACTTGTATATATTATATACAAGTATATAATATAAGGTCCCGGGTTCAATTCCCAGAGTCTGATTCTGTGCGGAGTTTGCATTTTCTCCCCACGCTTGCATGGGTTAAATCCTAGTACTCGGGTTTCATGCAGATTAGGTACATTGGTGATTCTACATTGTCCATAGGAGTGAATGTGTGTGTGAATTATTGTTTGTCTATGTGTTGCTCTGAAATGGACTGGTGACCCGTCCAGGATGTACCCCCGCCTCTCACCCAATGTGCGCTGTGATCAACGCCAACAGACCCCTGTGACCCCGAATTAGAAAATAATCAGGCAAGAAGATGAATGAATGATTGAATGAATAATTGATCAGTACCTACACGGTTACACACAGCATCAGTGGAACGTTGTGTTCAAATAAATTGCTTTGACCATCCAAACTGTTGCTACAAATACGAAACACAGCACACAGTTTGTTGTAGTATTACAGTGTTCCTTGACTGGAACTAAGAGACTTTAACACTGTTGTAGTGTGGCAATGACCTTGAGCACAAAGCTCCAGATCTACATTATCACATGCTGTGTTATTATTAGAGTGACCAAGAAGTTTTCAGAACAAAGTCCTGAACACCTTTGGGATGAACTGTAACACCAGCTACATTCCAGACCTCCTACCTGACATTAGTGTCTGATCTCACTAATACTGTTAGAGCTAAATAAATAGATATCTCACATTCAAGCTTCACTTCGGAATGGAAAGCCTTACTAGAAGAGAGGAGCTTCATCAAATAGCTAAATTGGAATAAATCTGCAACAAGATGTTTGTATCGAATGTCTTTGTGATGCTCAGGTGACCACCAACTTATGGCAATATAGAGTACATTTCAACACCTTCTTCATTATAGGAAGCATTTGTAAACAACCACAGATGTTTAATGTTACACATGTTATGATAGGAAAAAATTTGTAATACCTGAATGAAATGCCCAGCAGGGGAGATAAGATTCACATTATCTTACTCTGAGCTAATATGGGTTGCACTCACACAGGTTTAAACAGCATAAATCCGGCAAACAGAATGAAACAAGGATGAAATGATTTCTGAAAATTCGAAAAACATCTAAAAAATATCAAGAAAACGGGTCCTTTTGTTCCTCGAGGCAAAACAATTTCCTGAATGCAGAAAATCAAAAGTCAAGTGATGAACAACTAATGACCTTTTTTGATAGAATCATTTAAAATTGACAGATTTTTACTATCTGCCCTGAAACAGATATTATAACAAATGAGATCCCAAATAGGATATTATCATGATCATCAAAATGTGAAAGAGACTATTGTTAGGTAAGCTTTTCTTTTTTGCACACCCTTCTCCTTATTGTTTCCTATTACATGGTTATGATCTTGATTTATGCCTATGTTATGCATTGTATCTTACCAGATTATATTCCAGAAAAACAGGCTTTAATCATTATTGTCCATGTCTCAATTGTTACTTATGAATGTCTTTGGTTTGGTGACAATGACACAAAGATATGGACAACAACTAATGAACATACAGTGTGCAAAGTGATAATAAAGTGGTATGTGCAGTTATGTAAGAGCAGCAATGTGGTAGTCTATGGGGGTGTGGGGGTGCACGCGTGCGTGTGTGTGTAGGTTTGTGTGCTGGTTCTTTAAAAGAAAAACACTCACCTCTGCATACAGGTCTGTGGTCACTCCAGGCGGCAAACACCTCGGCTACTCTCTGACATGTGATGCTCTTGGAGCCCTGTAACACGTAGTCTTCATCACAGGTAAAGTGGGCAGTGGCACCAATGCTTATGAGAACACACAAATTGACACATAGATTTAGTCACAGCCAAATCCACATCCCTGGATTGATTTGACTGCTGTAAACTAGTAAAAATAAACGTCAGAAAAATAAACCAAATGAGGTCAAACACTCATTTGTGAATATCTTGTACAGACAGAGGTGCATTATTTATTTGTAAACACCCAACCATAATAATCCCATAAACACTTTTTAACACTTTTTAAACAGTTTAAAAAGTTTGTTGTAAAATTACTTTACTAATTAAAAAACCTGTAAGAGTAGGCATAGTTTGTAAAGTGGTGGACAGTGGTGGCACAAATGGTTAAGGTGTCGAGTTGTTGATCAGTAGACCTGTGTTCAAGCCCTAACAACCTCCAAGGAAGACCTGGGCTCAAGTCCGCCCCTGATGGGTCCTTGAGTAAGACACTTAACCCTTCCTGCTCCAGGGGTGCTGTACAATAGCTGACCCTGCGCTCTGACCCCCAACTTACTAAGATGGGATATGCGAAAAAAACATTTCACTATATGTTATACTGTGTATAATCCTGTATGTGACAAAAATGTAACCCTTTCTCTTCCCTTTAAAATTATATTTGATTCAAATATTATTGCCGTTTGTACAGAATACAGAATGGAGTGAATTAAATACAGTTATCTAACCTAGAACTACAAATAGTAAAGAAATATTGATACAATTGTGTCTTCCAATTTAGCCACCACAAATAATTTTCTAAAAAATAAATAATAGGATTTCTAAAACAAATAAGAGTTTGGTAATTATGCTGAATGTATTTTTTGCGCTCTCATGGGTCACTAACAATTTGTGTTGAAATGGTGTTTGTATGTGTATTGAGAAAATTTTTTGTTAATAGCACTCCCGATCTTTTACAGTTACAGTTATGCAGAGCGACTTACATTTGGTCTCTTCTTTTTTACAACTGGCCAATTGAGGGTTAAGAGCCTTGCTCAAGGGCCCACAGTGGTTGCTTGGGAATCGAACCCTGGTATTTTTGGTATTAGTCCAACATTTTAATCACTAGGCTACCACTTCCCAGAATTATTTACCAATTCCTTCAACATCATCCTGTCAGACATTACAATACTTAAGTGACCAGTGAAATCTGACCCAACTTAAACATCTGATGGAGACAGATAGGATCAAAATATTTGTAGTTATTTGATTCATGTATTGTCTTTATGTTTTGTCATTATGCAGAGTACAAGTACAAAGCAAATGAAATGCAGTTATATTTGTACACTGATAGTTATTGGATAGATGTGTGGTCTCAATGAATTTCAAGAGAACATTTTAAATTTTAAAAGGTTTTTACATGCCCTGTAATGTTTTGTATATAAAAAAGGAGTTTGAATAGATGCAGAGTTATGTTTATATACAGCATAATGACATACATAATACAGAGAGTGAGGTATAAATACTGATAAAGTGTCATGACAGTGCAAACAGCATCGTGTCAAGGCTGTACTAAAGGAAACTGATTGTCCTGCACAGATCCCTGACCTCTAGCTCACTTTGGTATGATTTAAAATGCTGATGAATTTTGTAATAAAATTACAGTTATAGAATTTGACAGACACCTAAATCTAGTCTAGGGCTGATATATGACCTCGTACTTATGGTATATGAAATGGAAAAGCATCCCATAAGCGCAGAGTCTGTATTGCATGCTCCAAAAAAGGTGCATCTGAAGCAGTGATTTATTTAGTTATTATATAAAATAGTAAAAAATTATGTGATTGCGACATCAGGTGCCCAGAAACCTTTGCACATATTTTATCTCCTAAAACAAAATGCTAATGTTAAATTCTGAACCATTTTAATTTTTAAGATAAAGAATTATATTAGTGATATCTGTGCTCGTTAATAATTCATTGAAATTGATTGTTCGTATATTTTTAGCATGCAAAAAGGCTTGCTTTTGCCATTTTTCCCTTAGGGGTTTGGTCCTTATAAATGGTAAATTATTCGATAAAAGGTCAAAAAGGACTTTACAGATAAAAGGACTTTCCAGAATTTGGAATTCCAATAAAAACTTTTTATACTTTTTAAAGTATGACTTATTCACCCGGAACAAAAATTTCTTTATTAGGGGTCACAGGGATCTGCTGGAGCCTATCCCAGCAGACATAGGGCAACTGGACGCTTTGGACAGGTCACCAATCCATCGCAGGGCCAGACATAGAAGAAGAACCACGCACACTCACATTTCATCTATGGGGAAGAACTTCCAAAATCCACACACTACTTTGGTTCCGACGGTACATAGAATATTGTATAACAGAAAGCAATGTTTCAATTTCAAGTGATTTTCCACCCCAGTTGCCTCTGTAGCCTTCATTCAATGCAGTTCTGATTTCTATACACATATTCTCAAGCAATGCGTTGGTAGGAGCTTTATTAGCATGCTATTGTACATAGTGTTATTAGCATAAGAGCGTGAGATATATTCACTAAGTGGTTGAACACGAGTTGTTAAAGTAATCAGATGGATGATGACAATATTAATGACAGGTGTCTGTCGAGAAGTAATGTGATGATGCTTGTCTACTCTTCATTCATGCAAAGCTGTTCAACACTCACGTCAGCATGATAAACTGACAACCAGAACTCAACAAACAAAAGTGCTCAGCCAAGTAAGCCGCTGCCAAATGAAATAAAGTGGTGCAATCATATGAAATAAATAATACAGCTTTTAAACCTGTCAATAAAGCATAGCAGATTATTTGTGTACAGGTGTTTTTTATGCCAGATGTTGTGCCAAATAAAAGATAAAACTCCACTAGCTAATTCATTTAGCTTTACCTATTGTATCATTTTAATCAGAAAAATGTTCTGCTCATCTATTTAAAGAAAATATCCAGCGATATCTAGAGATCAGACTGAAGCTTTACAATGTTAATTAAAATTTCAATTAGAAGACTACATATACTCTGAATGACTTTTTCTAAATATAATTCTAAAAGGTTAACCTCAAAGATTGGGTATTCAAACTGTGGCAAATGCTTTGGAGATTAGCTATTATGCATTTGTCCTCTGAAAGCTATACATTCTGCGTTTGACAGGAACACCAGGTGTAGTGGTCAGAAGGTCTGACTAAGTGAAGGCTTATTGTAGCCTGACAAAAGGACACCAAGAATCTAGAGATGATTACCCAAAGTCATTGCCGATGCGTTTGCCGTTTTCGGGTTCCCCAGGGTCTGGACAAGAGTTTGAGGCCTGTTTGATTCCACCATCATTCACTGCAAAGTCAGAGCAAAGAAACCGTTACATCATCTGACAAACAGGAGTAAAGAAACAGTTACAGCTGCTGTGAAATCACAATGAGAGAAGCAGGACTTTAAGAGTGCTGGCATACACACACACACACACACACACACACACACACACACACACACACACACACACACACACACACACACACACAC
>JAOTRA010104223.1:0-10933 GCA_026260255.1 Pseudolaguvia tuberculata
TATATATGTGAATGAAAACAAATATACATATATAAATACACATTATTTAAACATTGTGTCTATACAGTTATTATTTCAACAATTGTATTCATAAATGAAAACTAGTTCAAATTGAACCTGCTTGTACACTTGAGTCCTTCAGGAATACATCTGGTAATATCTTCAAGTTCTTTGGTAACTTGACAAAGCTTCTGTTTTAAACACTCCGGAGCTTTTTGTGAACCTGAATGTATTTAGAGATTATTATCCTTATAGAACTGATGATGAAAGAAATTGAGATTAAAGAATGCCAAAACTACATTTTAATTGTAAACATTTGTGTGTCATTTAACAAAACAGAATATCATTCATTCATTCATCTTCTTACCCGCTTATTCCCGAATCCGGGGTTTGCTGGTGCCTATCCCAGCGCACATAGGGCGAGAAGCGGGGGTACATCCCGGACGGGTCGCCAGTCCATCTCAGGGCCACACATAGACAAACAACCAATCACACACACATTCGCTCCTATGGACAATTTACAAATCACCCATCCACCTCATCTACATGTTTTTGGACTGTGGGAGGAAACCGGGGAAACGAATTTCTTGTTTTCTGGGTACACCGGTTTCCTCCCACAGTCCAAAAACATGTACATTAGGTTGATTGGTGATTCTAAATTGCCCATTGGAGTGTGTGTATGTGGTTGTTTGTCTATGTGTGGCCCTGTGATGGACTGGCAACCTGTCAAGGGTGAACCTCTGCCTTTTGCCTTATGTGCGATGGGATTGCCTCCAGCAGACTCCCGGTGCCCCAAATTAGGGAATGAGTAGGTTGAAAAAATTAATGAATGATTGCATTTTCAAAAACATTTTTTGGTAAAGTTTTTCAAGATTAAAAATATATTTTAATATATTAACTTCAACAGGTGGCGTAGTGGATAGCACAGTCGCCTCACAAAAAGAAGGTCCCGGGTTCGAATCTTTCTGTGAGTTTGCATGTTCTCCCAGCGCTTGTGTGGGTTTCCTCCGGGTACTCCGGTTTCCTCCCACAGTCCAAGAACATGCAGATTAGGTTGATTGGTGATTCTAAATTGTCCATAGGAGTGAATGTATGTGTGAATGGTTTGTTTGTCTACGTGTTGCCCTGTGATGGACTGGTGACCCGTACAATGTGTACTGGGATAGGTGCTGCAGACTCCAGTGACCCTGAATTCGGGAATAAGCGGGCAAGAAGATGAATGAATGAATATTAACTTCAGTGTTCTAAAACTTAAACCACAGAATTTAGAATCTAAAAAAGGTAGGTCAGAGGTCATTAACAAGTCAAACGTACCAAGTCACCATTGACGCAATATTTTTCTAAGCAGTACCTGGTCTTTGTTTTAAACTTTACTTTGTTTGATCATGTCATCATGTCTACATCGGACATTTGTATTCATCAAAAATAACCCTGTCAGCGCTTTATTCCAAAATCCAAATCCACATCAGATGGATGTAAGGTTCCTCAGTGATGTTTGTCAACTGTGTTTTGAGCTAAAGACATGAGCCGTCATGTAACTACAGTGGCATAATGGTCCAGTGGCGGAGCTTTCACCAAACATATTAGACGTTCAGGATTCAAACCATTTTTCATTTTTTACTTTCTTTTTTTTAAAACGAAGGGGTTCGAACTATTGGGTTTTAAGAGCAAAGACACATTTGCATGCATTCCTTTTGTGATTTTACCCTTCAATGCAAACGTATGCCTTTACCTACTTACATTTACGGCATGTGGAAGACGCTCTGATCCAAAGCTACTTACATTTAAAATGAATTGTGGAATCGCGGTCTTCCACATATCAGTCAAAAACCTTATCCACTGTGCTACCATTTCTCCATACTTAACTAACATCAGTATCTTACAAGTTTCTTGTAATAAATCTGGTATAGACATGGTTTCATAATCACACCAAATATACTTTAAAAAAAAAACCCACCAGAGCGCTTAAACAGAATACTGGGAATGACGAACCAACATAGAAATATAAACCTAAAAGGTTTAACAACAAATACTCAAATAAATAACAATTTAAATGGTTTTGCCATATTTCATAATACATTTTTAGTTAGTTAAAAACTACAAAAATTGTTGTAGACACCTGACCATCATATCCGTTTCTGCCAGATAAAGATGCCATTCCAGATTTAGTCCACATGTATCCACACATCTACAGAGTGGAAGGCTTTTTTGCCATACAGAGGACTTTTGTTTTGGGGGTTTGTGTTCATTTAGCCACAATAGCATTAGTAATATTGGGCAAGTATGTCAGTTGAAGTGCAGTTAGTGTTTCAATTCATTCATTAATCTTCTTACCTGCTTATTCCCTAATTTAAAGTTTTGCTGTCGCCTATCACAGCGCACATAGGGCAAAAGGCGAGGGGTACACACTTCACGGGTTGCCAGTCCATCGCAAGGCAAAACATAGGATACCAACCATTCACACACACACATTCACTCATATGGACAATTGAGAATGACCAATCGACCGAATCTGCATGTTTTTGGAGTGTCAGAGTAGCCGGAGGAAACCCACGGAAGTGCAGGAAGAACCAGGGACCTTCTTGTTGTGATGCGACCGCGCTATCCTCTGCGCCGCCCTGTGTTTCAATTCATCCAGGAATAAATCATTTATGGTTTTGTACTGAAAGACGATATAATACAGATACATTCATTCATACATGACATTCATTCATTCATCTTCTAACCTGCTTATTCCCTAAAAGGAAACTGTAATAGCACTATTTTGTGCTACAAACATTTAAGAAAGATGCACATGTACTGTATATGGCTGTGTATTAGTACATTGTAGTACATTGTGTAATAATTATCAGTGTTTATTTTTTTGACAAAAGTGCATTTCATATTAAATCACCTGAATTCACCACCATTCTTTCTAGCTTCTGATATGCTAGGAATCCAGCCTGGAAGGAAATGCAAAATGATTTTTATATTTATATTGTAGCAGTTCAACCCACAAATCTAAAAGTTTCATTTATAAACAAACACTGATAGAAATATTCACAAAATCACAAGGTCAGTCCTGCCATCCGTCATAGCGACATTAAACAATTGTTTCATTGTTCAAAAATCCTTCCATGTTATCTTCTTCTATGACCTCAACTTCCAAGAATTTTACTTGCAAATGTGTTGCAAAAAATTTGCCAAATGAAATTGCAAATCTTTTGCTTTTTTATTCATGAATGCTAAAATGAGTCAGAGTCTATACTGTGGGGCATATTTGTTTTAGGGAGTGATATCACAGAGGGGAACTGAATGTTCACCAGGCACCTTTAGTGTAAATGTGTGTTATACTGGATTCATTCATTCATTCATTCATTCATTCATCTTTTTGCCTGCTTATTCCCTAACTCTGGGTCACGAGGGTCGGCTGGCGCCTATTCCAGCGCACATAGGGCGAGGGGTGGGGGTAACACCATGGACAGTTTGCCAGTCCATCGCAGAGCAATAGACTCACCAATCACCTAATCTGCTTGTATTTGGACTGTGGGAGGAAACCAGAGCCCCTTGAGGAAACCCACGCAAGTGGGACATCTTGTTGTGAGGCAACCGTGCTAACCACTACGACACCACGCCGCCCCCTGGATACATCATTCATTCATTCATTCATTCATTCATTCATTCATCTTCTTTCCTGCTTATTCCCGAATCCAGGTTCAAGGGGGTCTGCTGTGCCTATCCCAGCAAACATAGGGCGAGAGGCGGGGGTACACCCTAGATGGGTCGCCAGTAAATCTCAAGGCCACACATAGACAACCATTCACACACACATTCACTCCTATGGACAATTTAGAATTACCAATCCATCTAATCTGCACATTTTTTGACTGTGGGAGGAAGCCGGAGCACCCGGAGGAAACCCACACAAGAACGGGGAGAACATGCAAACTCCGCGCAGAAAGATCCCGGCCCGGGATTCAAACCCCTGGACCTTCTTGTGGTGAGGTGACTGTGCTATCCACTACACCACCGCGCCGCCCCCTGGATATATCATATTTATATTAAATAAAGGCAAAGAAACCGGGTTACACTCACATAGGCATCTGCTGCAGCATATTGTTTCTGCTCCTCTGTGAGCCCAAAGTCATCCCAGTGGCCACAACGAACATCTTTATCTTTAAAGAGACGTTTGTTGAACAAGTGCTTGACCAGCCCATCCAAGCTCCATTTCTCAACACATTTTAGCTGATTTTAAACAGTGATTAAGGGGAGAAATATCTTAGCATTCAACATCAACAGGATGGGCTTTGATAATGCAAGAAAAATGATTCAATTGTGCAAGAATGAAAAATAAAATACATATACAAAAGGATTACTTTCTCATTGGCCAAATCGGAGAGCTCGACAAAATTTTTCAATCGAATTTCATAATCAGACAGTAGTTTCCACTTGTCTCCTTCGATGCCCACTCCAACCTTTTTGATGCTTTCATCCTCTAAAAATGTTTTTAGACCAGAAGGAAATCCTGAAAAAAAACTGGAAGAAGTGAGTAAGAGAATTCGAGAAGCCACAATGACTCCCACTCTCGATGATTCATTTAGAACTGCATGCCAAGCCAAGCCAAGCCATCTAACCTGACATTGATGAGATATGAAAAAGGTAGCATTTCTCTGCAGAAGCACAAAGTTGTACCAGAGCAACTTTTTTTGTCTTCCCCTTGCTAAAAGACGGCGGCCATTCTAAATCAAAGCCCACAGCTGATCCGGGTGAGAGAGAAGATCTACAAGGAAATGTAAAAGTATAACTGGGTCAATGGGATTTTATAGTTGTATAGTTATAATGACTAAATCTGAAATCAATAGTCAGCTATACTGTCAGTTATTGTATCAAAATTGTTTAATACTATTTATGCAATAGTCTACCAAATATTACCTTAAATCCTCTGTTAAAAACGAGCAATCGTTTTTTTCCTGGCTGTATATCACTCTACCACCAAATTCCAGATAGGGAAGATCATCCTCAATTATATTCTTTATGCAGATTCCCTGTGACTGATACAGAACAGAAAACAATTCTGTATACATTTACTGAATGGCAAAGTAGACACCTTAATAGCACATTATATACAATTACAATATTCATTCATTCATCCATTCATCTTCTATCCCACTTATTCCCTAATTCTGCATTACAGGTGTCTTCTGATATTTAACATTTTATTTCTTAATCAAAAATCAGTGGATTTCTAATCTTCTTCTAATCTTCTCCCTTCGGCTGTTTCCGTTAGGGGTCAACACAGCGGATCACTCTTCTCCACACTACCCTGTCCGCTACATCTGCCTCTTTCACCCCAACTACCTGCATATCTTCCTTCACCACATCCACCTCTTTGGTCTTTCTCTTTTCCTCCTTCCTGGCACCTCCATCCTCAGCATTCTCCTACCAATATACTGCATGTCCCTCCTCTGCACCTGTCCAAACCATCAAACTATAGTCTCTCTCACCTTGTCTCCAAAACATCCTACATGCCCAGTCTCTCTAATAAACTCATTTATAATTCTGTCCATCCTCATCACTCCCAATGAAAATCTCAACATCTTCATCTCTGCCACCTCCACCTCCTCCTCCTGTCTTTTTGACAACACCACTGTTTTGCTAATAATCTTTATCACAACCAAGAGGCTAAAACACTGTTCCACCAAACACAATCGCTCTGCAAAAAGCTCCTGAGCTCTATGGAGACGTGGTGAGTTTATAGTCCTGACTCAACTCTACTAGACCTCTTCCCCAACATTAGTGTCTGATCTGATCTGACCAAATACTTTGTACCTGAATAGGTAAAACAGCAAAGCATTTTCAAAAGTGTCTATCAGAAGTAAACCAAATCTATTAGAAGTAAAGAGCAGAGCAGAGCCTCTCCAAATCTGAAAGACTGTGAAATTCAAGGTTCTTCTACGGCAAATTGCAAATTCTTTGTAAATCTTATCTGCATAACATCAAAAGATTCAAAAGACTGGAGAAATCCATAAGAGACAAAGCCTAAGATATTTGTTGGATGCCTGTGTTCTTCGGGCCCTGCATCACTCATCGTCATCATCATGATGTGATTGACACTAATACTAATTAAACAAAAAAGGAAGCCAACATGTGAACATGGTCCAGAAGTGGCACCATATCCTGTGAGCTAAAACTTATTTATAAATTTACTGATTAGCCCAGGAGACATGGATTTCCACATGTAAAGATAAAGAACATTCTGTGCATCATTAAAAGAAATACATGGAAACCTGTATCAGACAAGAATAAGATCAAACCATGCTATCCCCGAGTTTGCACAGTTGCAAAACATGCAGATTAGGTTGATTGGTGCTTCTTAATTGTCCTTATGAGTGAATGTGTGTGTGTGTGTGTGTGTGTGTCTATGTTGCCCTGCGTTTCAAATGTCAATATTTTATTCAGAATATGAGAAAATGTATCATTTTAAAAGAAAAACTAATTATTGACTTTAAATTTCATGGCATCTCAAAAACACATCTCAAAAAGTGTGGACAAGGCCATGTTTACCACTGTGTGGAATCCCCTCTTCTTTTTTTTTTATAAAAGTCTGCAAGTGTCTGAATTTGTTCTAGAACGTGGATGTGTGTAAATACCACACGCACTCATGCAACTCCACTCATACCATCAGAGATGCAGGCTTCTGAACTGAGTGCTGATAACAACTTGAGTTATCCTTGTCCTCTTTAGTCCGGATAACATGCCGCCCCAGTTTCCCAAAAAGAAACAGAACAGTTTTCCACAGTACATTTTAAATGAGCCTTGGACCAGAGAAAATGTTTGCGCTTCTGGATCATGTTCTTGTTTGACCTATAGAGTTTTAGCCAACAATGGCGAATGGCACGGTGGATTGTATTCACCAACAATGTTTTCTGTAAGTGTTCCTGAGCCAATGATTTCCATTACAGCAGCTTTGAGCCAGAGATTGTTCCCGATTCTCTGAATCTTTGGATGATATTATGGCCTGTAGACGATGATAACTGCAAACACTTTTCCTTGAGAAACTCCTTTCTGATATTGCGCCAATATTTTTCACAGCAGCATTGTGGGAATGGGTGATCCTCTGCCCATCTTGACTTCTGAGGGACACTGCTATGCTGATAGGCTTTTTTTTTTATACCCAACTGATCTAATAAGTTGCAAATGGATCCTCCAGCTGATTATTGTATGTACATTTAACTTTTACAGCCTTTTATTGCTATGTGTCCCAACTTTTTTGGAATGTGTAGCGCTCAAGAAATCCAAAACGAGCCAATATTTGGCATGACATTTAAAAATGTAATAGAATTTGATGTATTATCTTTATTTTATTCTGAATAAATTGAAATGTGAAATTTCCAATTTATTGCATTCTGTTTATATTCACAAAGTGTCCCAACTTTTTTGGAATCGGGTTTGTAAAATGTCTCCGTTTAAACATTTACGTGATCTTATTCATGTTCGACTGTGAATGAAATATAGGTTCATGTCGTTTTAAAGTCTTTTAATTTTCATTTTAATCAAATAGATAAGTCTCAACTTTTCCAAGAATTTGGGTTGTATACACCGAAAAACAAACGAAAAAAAGAGAACAAAACAAAATTCTTGGATGGTTTACAATCCAGTCTCTTCCAACATGCAGATTTGTATTTAAATGTTGGAGCTTTGTTTTTATAAACATATTTTCCTAAGGATTTTAAGCACTTGCATGTAATACTATGCAAAAATGTTCTCGCTTATTTGTTTAAGTCAAGATACCTTTTCACTGATCATAAACCAAGCTTTTTACAGTAAAAGTGAAAGCAAAGAGCATAAAAACATGTTTACCCGCTAAATATGTACAATGCCTGGCCTAAAAAAAAATGTTGCCACCAAAGTCACACAATAAAAACCCCTTTAGCTTTAATTTAGCATTGTTTCGATAAGCTTCTGCAACGTCACAAGATTTATTTCCCTCCAGTGTCGCATTAATGTTTCACCAAGATCGATGATGGTCGAGTCTCAAAGTTTCTCTATGGAGTTAAGGTCTGGCCAATCCATGTGTGAAAATGAAGTGTCTCATGCTCCCTGAATCACTCTTTCATAATTTGAGTCCGATGAATCCTGGCACTGTCATCTTGGAATACGGCCGTGCCATCAGGAAAAAAAAATCCTTTGGTGGAATCACCTGGTCATTCAATATATTTAGGTAGTCAGCTGACCTCATTTATTGAGCACATACTGTTGTTGAACCTAAACCTGACCAACTGCAGCAACTCGTACTTATTTGTTTAGTTAAATCCAGGTGGCGACTTTTTTTAGGTCAGCCATTGTACAAGCATGTGTGTGAAGAAAATGGGCAGAATCTCGCGCTATAACCTTTGAACCTTGTTTACTTTTGACGCAACACAAGGTTTTACACCTAATAAAGCAGAGATACTACTGTATTTCTACACAAACCAGAAAGAATCCAATAAACAATGTTTAATTAACTGAAAAATTACTTAATAAATAAATCATTCATTTGTCTTGTTGACTGCGGAAATCAGGGATTTGGTGGATCCATTAAATATTGGGTATTAAGCTACTTTCATACGTAGTGAGAGTTTAGTGCTATAAGTCGCCAGTCACTGCATTATGAATTACCAATATGTATGGTTCTGGTCATAATATAAGAATATCTTTCACTAATTCCATTTAAGAAGTGAAACTTCTTCAAGAACTGGAGCATTGACTCCAGCTGCAGTCCACTCTTTGTAAATCTCTCTCACATCTTTGACTGGGTTTTGTTTAACAATTCTCTCCAATGTGGTTATCCCTATTGCTTGTACCCTTTTTTCTACCACATCCTTCCCTTCGCCTCTCTATTATTGTACTTGGACACAGGTCTGTGAGCAGCCTGACTCTTTCGTGTTTGTCCTCATTGTGCAATGTGTCAATGTTCATCTTTTGGACAACTGTCAAATTAGCAGTCTTTCCCATAATTGTGTAGCTACAGAAGTAGTGAAATAAAATCAAATTCTTTATATGATTAACACCTGTATTTAGCGCTCTGAGCAGGTTCTGAAGAAAATAAATGATCCCCACAGTGTGCTGGCACCACCACCATGTTTTGGGTGTATTTAGGGTGATGAGCAATGCTTTTATTTCCACTTCTTTGGTCTCTCATTAGGGAATTAGGGAATAAGCGTTTAGAAGATAAATGAATGCCTTTTAGAAGATGTCCTCCCAAGTTTAGGCAGGTATGCAATTGTGGCATCCTTTTTTTTTTTTTTTTCATTTTTATAAGATGAATTGAACAGAGACCCTTGAGGTGCTCAAAGTTCAAGCGATATTTTTATAACCTAATCCTAACCTTACCTAAATATTAAATATCACTTATACTCCGTTTCTGTAAACACAGCATGACGCAGGACTACATTCTAGACAGATCACTAGTTCATCTAAGGGCAACAAGCACAAATATATTTACATACAATCTAGATGCAATTTGGTTTGGCCTGGTTGCATGTGGTTAGACATTCAGACTGACAGCAGAAAGTCTGGGACACTTGACCGGTTTGAATAGCTAAGGCCCATCCAAGAGGATGACTGACGGTTAAAGGCCCATCCAAGCATGCATGTTCCAGAAATACTGTACTCTTCCACCAATCAGAGGACCTCCACCTTGAAACTTGTGACTTCCAACTAACTAAGTTGGTGCTGTACAAATCAGATCTGGTCTGAGAGGATACCCTCTGAGGCCATCACATTAGAATGGCCATTTTAGTCAAGCCTTCCTTGGACCTGAGAACTGTGAAATGCCAATGCTAACCATAAATATTATTTCTAAGGGTGGAAAACGTTTGATACTTTATGATCTGATTCGGAGTGTCACAATCTGATTCCAAAATCAATTATTAATCTACATACATCTACATCTAGCATACATACGTGCATCAGACTATTTCAAGTAAACTAGTTCATTAAGTTGACTTGTGGTAATTTTGTGTCAGCACTCATTCTGCAAGTGTGGGGAAATTATGAAGCCATGCTCGAGATCCACCAAACTGTATGTTATGACGCTTGATGATAATAAATGGACTAAACGATAAGTAAGATGTCGGTAGTAAATGATTCAGGTCATACAACCTTTCCAGCATAGAACCCACAGGGGCAGTTTTCTGTACCACAAAAGGCAAATTCGTCAGCAATAGTCAAATAAAGGAGCTGGATGGTAAACTTTGAAGCTGGAAGCATTCCAACAGTTTTCCCTACAGGCAGACGTTGGGTCATACTGGCTTCCTAAACTAAAACCTATGCAAATAAACTACACAGATGGCCCGGAGTCTCTCTTTGGTCATGAATGTCAGAAAGTATAAGAATTCGGCTCAGGTCAAAACAACAGGAGAGACGAGGACAAACTAATGTCGTTGGAGTGTGTTTGTCAAGCTGTTTAGGAAGTCAAAAATGACGAAAAACTTGTTTGTTGTTGAAAGTTTACAGCATTATAAAAGGTAGACATTCGGGTGGTATAGATTCCAGGAGCCTAAAAGCAAATGTTTAAAAGCTATATATCTGCTACAGCAAGACAGTGGATTTCAAAATTCATTCATCTTCTTATTCCCTAATTCGGGGGTACTGGGATCTGCTGGGGCAGGGCTACACCCTGGACAGATCGCAGGGCACACATAGACGAACAACCACTCACACACACAAATTCACTGCGATGGGCAATTTAGAATCACTAATCAACCTAATGTACATGTTTTTGGACAGTGGGAGGAAACCGGAGTACCCAGAGGAAGTGCAAGGAGAACATGCAAAACTCAGCACGGAAAGATCAGCAGTCTAGGAATCGAAATGGGGAGGACAGATGATGACTTTATTCATTCATTCATTCATTTCCTTACCCGCTTATTCCCTATTTCAGGATTTGATGACTTAATTAAAATAAAATTAA
>JAOTRA010104232.1:0-10933 GCA_026260255.1 Pseudolaguvia tuberculata
CACACACACACACACACACACACACACACACACACACACACACACACACACACACACACACACACACACACTTTTGCTTATATCATCACGTACATATCCATACAGTACATTATACCTATGCTGTTCTACTGCAACATACGCACTCCCTTTAGCCTTATCACACTCACACACACACACACACACACACACGCACACACGCACGCACACGCGCACACGCACACCTTTCACCCATCACCTGTACAGTATCTGCAGTGCAGTGCTTAGCATAACCCCTGCTAAGCAGTATGCACAGTCATCTGAGACTAGCAGACATTTCGCTGCTTTCTAGTCAGGTTTCCCCCCCCCAAGTATCTGCTGCCCTCTTGCTGTTAAATAAATCACTCCAGTAATATGACTGCTATTAATGAATGACTGAGTCGGTGACTGTGGCCTAAAAATGTGTTCCTCAGGATTAGGTCAGAACCTGATGCAGCCATTTTGGTTTAATTACCTTAATTATCTTGTTGTTTCTTGTTTATTCTGCTGTATAGTTTACACTATGAATAAACCTGTAGTATTGAAACTATGTGTGTGTGTGTGTGTGTGTGTGTGTGTGTGTGTGTGTGTGTGTGCACACTTTGATGGAATTACAAAATGCATGTACTGATTAGAGGTTTGACCCCACAAATAACAGGGAAATAGTTGTAGGTCAGTACCATTTTAATTACAAGTTTTGGCATCACTTGTCTCTCTTTTTAAAGATTTAACATCAGAACTATGAAACATCTAATTCAGGGTCACGGCGTTCTGCTGGTCCTATTCCAGAGCACATAAGGTGAGAGATGGGGTACACCTTGGATGGGTCAACAGTCCATCACAGGGCCACACATAGACAAACACCAATTCACACCCACATTCACTCCAATTTAGAAATCACCAATCAATCTAATTTGCATATTTTTGGACTTTGGGAGGAAACTGGAGTACCCGGACGAAACTCGCACAATCGCAAACTCCGCACAGAAAGACCCCCAGCCCGGGAATCGAACCCAGGACCTTCTTGTTGTGAGGCGACCGTGTTAACCCCTACACCACCGCGCCGCCCCTATACAAGATCTTATGCTTCCTTTTTTTCTTTGAAGGAGACTCACCCAGTGGACATCAAAGATCTAATTGCGACTCCAACTGTTCGGAAAAACTTGGAAATAATGAGAGCTGTGCCGAGGAGAACTAACTATATAATGAATAGAATTGTTAGCGGTTTTTGAACCTACAATACACTGCATGGCCAAAAGTGTGTCACAGTTGTCTAAAATGTCTTTGTATGTAGCATTCCATTCATCTACCATATCTGCTTATTCCCTAATTTGAGGTTACAGAATTCCGCTGGTACAGAACCCAGGTCTCTGAAAGGACAAAAGGCACACCACGGACAGGTCAATAGTCCATTACAGGGCAGCATTATATTATTTCTTTAATTCTACCATGAAGCCCAAACACTGTTATATACAGTATAACAATGCGTCTGTGCCAAAAAAAACCACCAAAAACCTGAGCTTCATACACGCTAAATATGCTATGACTGATGTAGAAGAACTTGAGCGACCTTGACCATGACCCACCAAACACCACTGGGATGAAGTGGAACACCGATTACACAACAGACCTCTTCTGATATCAATGAGTCTGGAATAAGATTTACACTTGTCCCAATACTTTTGGGTGCAAAGAGCTGAAAAATACTTACTGCCCAATAAATCTAAGACAGCTGTGGCAAGTTCCTCAATGATTCACTGAAACATTATTTCAGGCCAAGACTTCAATACACCAGGTCAAGTCTGCTTTTTCTATCGGAAGAATATCTACAGAACAGAGTGAGTCAGCTAAATAATTCCATCAATGAAAATTAATAATTGTCCTCTCGAGTGTTATCTACAGTCTATGGACTGAATTCTTTAAACAGACTAAATAGAGATGGGATTGACACGGAGATGACCTTTACTTTCACAGCCATGTAACAGAAACGGATTAACTCTAATTCCACTTCCTCAAGTTGTACTACCAGCGTTAATGTTTCTATCTTATTGTGAACCTGGTAAAAATAAGTCCACATTTCAATCCAAATCCAGGAACATCTAACTGTCTTTTAAAATAGCAACAAACTCCTAATAATGCCCGAGTATGTGAGAGCCTTCAGGATCTCGAGTTGTGTCAAGACACTGTAGAAACACCTTTTTATAATCTTTGGCCTGAAGCATGTGTGAAATCCATCCAATCCAAAAGCATTATGCCAAAGGGTGGGTGTGTCGCATGTATGAATGAATAAAACATAAAATAAAATAAAAATACACTGCATTTCCAAAGGTTTGTGGTCACCTGACCATCACAAACACGATGCAAATTCATCTTATTCCAAATGTATTGCCATTTTGTTATTGGATTAACTTTCGCTCATCTATATGTCTTTGCAGTCCAATGTAAAGTTTGAATGTGAGATATCTCTTCATTCAGCTCTAGCAGTATTAGTGAGATCAGACATTAATGTCTGGTAAGGAGGTCTGGGATACAATCACCTTTCCAATTCATTCCAAAAGTGTTCACTGGTGTTTTTTTCACTCTAATTTCACCCAGCATATGATAATGGAGGTCAGGGGTTTTGTGCTCAGGGTCATTGTCTTGCGGGAACAGTGTTGGAGTCTCATAGTTCCAATGAAGGAATAATGTAATGCTACAACATACAAAACATTCTAGACAATTGTAGGCTTCCAAATTTGTGGCAACAGTTTGGAGAGGACCCACTTATAGAGCTGACCAAACGTTTTGCAATTTAGTGCATGTTTAAAAGAAAATTGTGCAAATGATTTAAGAGTCTTTCTTCCTTTCACCCTGCTTGTTCACGTATTGCATGGATGCTGCACTTGTCCGTCTGTGACAGCAGGTGGTTTGGCATCGGGATGCCTTTCTTGCCTGTATCCAGGTGCTGGGTGGGGCCAAGACTGAACAGCATGAAACGTGGGCTCTCCCCAGCCCAAACCATTCCCTTCTAAGGTGCAACCCAAGAGCTTGTAACAATAATATATGGAGAGACCATTGCACAATGTGTCTGTGGTCGCATACGTCAACCACTGTGCCTGCACCCACAATGTTAGCATTCCCCTTTCTCAGGGGAAACTATATGCCAGGGATTTCCTTTCAGGTCAGGAACCGAGTCCTGACTCCACTCAGATATGGTAGAGCTCCTATAGAAATGCTTGTGCAGAGTGCATGTAAATCTACTTTCTGCACGTTGTTTGCTCTGGTGCAGACATTGCTGAGGCTACATCTGTAAGAGTTTCTCTAATTGCACTGCTTCAGGAGCAAGTATGTCAGGACGGGGTCAGGCTACTGCTAGTAGCTCTGTTCTTGCTGACCGGAGCATGTTTCTCGGACCTGAGTGTAGAGTGTGCTAGCATAGCCTCTAGCAGCAGGTCTCTCAACCAAGGTTGTTGAATCCATACACTAACCCAGAGCTACCGCCATAAGGAAGCTGTGCCCTAAAATAGAACCTATTCTTTTCATTGTGCAGACACAAGTAGCAAGACCCAGTTAACTGCCTGGTTGCTTCCACACCAAGAATTCATAGATACACGTTTCTCTTACCGCCCCCTCTGGGTGGTAAATATTTGGGGCAGAGACCTTTGGTTTCTTTGTAGAGTAGACGAAGACTTGCATGGCATTGAGGGTTCCAGTCATGTTGCCATGTAAACTATGGTTTTCTTAGGGAACCAGACGTTGCATCTCTTGCATCTCCAACACCACTGGCCTTCTTGTGGTGTAACACGTGTTTCTGCACCATAACTTTCTTTATTCTTTATGGCCAACATCTAAATTTGTATTATTTCCGAATGTCATTATTTGTTGATCTCTAAAATGTTTAATAGAATGGCGACATGCTGACTTAGTGGTTAGTCAGCAGAGGTCTTTCTGTGTAGAATTTTCATCCACAGTCCAAATTCATTTGCCACATTTTCTTCCAAGAGAATGGCTGTTTAAATTAGCGACACTTACAGAAGCCGAAGACATTTGACACAAAGTAATAATAACATGTTTCAAAAAATTATCAATACACTATCATGAAAAATATATCATGATAGATAGCTGAATCTATATTTTTACACAGCCCTAATATTTTCCCTTGTTACCTTGGCAGAAAGTGGGGAGATCTATGTACAGAATGGCAGAAGCAAATCTGATTTAGTGAAGGGAGACAGGCTTTCAGGAAGCATCAGTTAGTACTAAATAGTTGAAAGCCCCAAATCAGGGAGCACAAAGTTCAATTGTGGAGGCTTCCATTTTATTAGGGTAAAAAAAAAAAGAAAAGCCCGCTTCAGCAATATAATGAAATTAAGATAAATATCACTATATTAAATCATGAATAAATTATGATAATATTATATTGCACGAGGCTGAGAACAGTGTTTACATTTGGAATTGCAACCACTTGCATAGGTGGTACTACATTCTGACATGTTTCTAATACTTACAGATGCAACCTCTAAAGAAGTGGAAGAGCCTTTCTATCAATCATCTGGACAACAACCATAATGTCATAGTACCAGAAAGCTAAGAGAGAGAGAACATATTCATTCATCCACTAACCAGCTTATTCTCTAATGCCGAATCATGAGGGTCTGCAGGAGCCTATCCTATCGCACATAGGGCAAGAGGCAGGGGTACAACCTCGACAGGTTGCCACTCCATCACATGGCCTCACAGATGAACAATCACAGTCACTCCTATGGGCAATTTAGAATCACTTATCGTCCTGTACATGGTTTTTTGGATTGTGGGAGGAAACTGGAGAAAACCTAAGCAGGTGCAGGGAGAACATGCAAACTCTTCGTGTCTTAACTGCTACACCACTCAGATATATTTGTTTTCAGTGGCAGTAAGTTAGTTAATAGCGCTCATAAACATCTGGGTTGATGTTAATAAACAAGCAACATTAAACCACATATACTGCCACTGCTGTGTGTTTAAATACATATTTGTAAAGACAAAAAAAACCACCAGCTTATTATAGTGTAGGTCCTTTTTCTGCCACTGAAATAATTTGCCCATTATGGTATGGATTACACAAGACCCCTAATGGTGTGCTGTGGTATCTGTCACAAAGACATTGGCTCCATCCAAAACACTTTCAGACACACACACACACACACACACACACACACACACACATTCACTAACTTTTGAGATGTAATTAAGAGGCAATTTTAGAGTCACTAATCCACCGAACGTTTTTGGGTCTGTGGGTGGAATCAGAGTACCTGGAGAAAACCCACACATGTAACATGCAAACGCTGCACAGAAAGAATCGAACCCGGGACCTTCTTGCAGTGAGGCGACAATCCTAACTACTACGCCACCAAACACTGTTTGTTAGAGTTAAATTGCAATTGTTTAACATTATCCATTTTTAAACTCGCACAGTTGTGGTGTCATTTGTCATGTGACATCAACAATGGAATACATCCAAAATTTCATTTATAACTATCTGTAAAACAACAGCGTAATTTTTATGGGTAGGGATGTACATGCGTGAGTAGTATCTCATTTCAGAAGCAGCCGTTTAACAGTACGTTGCCTTCATGAATGGGAATGATTTGTCCAGCATGTCTCACTGATGCTTACTTGGAGTGAGACTTTTAAGTGAAATGTTTTTGAAAAAATTCCTACAGTGTGACAGGAAGCTTGATCTAGCTAAATAAATGCCATGTGTACTTGCTCTGCAACAGTGTTTAAACGGGTAAAAATGTGAAAGTAACACCCACAGGAATGCCATGACCCAGGGTTTTCCAAGAGAACATTAACCAGAGGATCACACGAACAATGTTATTTTGCCTTCTTCACATACGCATACGCAACGCATACGGGTCAGCCATTAGGATCATTCGTTTATCGTCTAACCAGCTTATAATAATTCGTGGTCATAGGGGTCTGCGGGAGCCTATTCCAATACACATAGGGCGAGACCTGAACAGGTTGCGAGTCCATCGCAGGGCCACACACATAGACGAGGAACCATACACTTGCATAGCAATTTCAACTGAATCACCAATCAACCTAATGTACATGTTGGACTGTGATAGGAAACCAGAGTATCCGGAGGAAACCCATGCAAGAGAGGACAGAACATGCAAACTCTGCACAGAAAAACCCCTTGCCTGGGAGCTTCTTATTGTGAAAGCACCTGTGCTATCCTTTACATACCAATTACAATCATCTCAAAATAAAATATGAGACATCACACCGGGTTTTCTTTATCCATTGCTATCATACATTTCTGGTGGCAATTGTTAATGCTGTAATACAATTTCTTATTAAAAGCACGGCAAAAGTAGGATGTTTTGGAGACAAGGTGAGAGAGACTGTAGGTTGAGATGGTTTGGACATGTGCAGAGGAGGGACATGCAGTATATTGGTAGAAGAAGGATGGAAGTGCCGGGCAGGAGGAAAAACCAAGGAGGAGGTTTATATATGTGCTGAGGGAAGACATGCAGGTAGTTGAGGTGAAAGAGGCAGATGTAGAGGACAGGGTAGTGTGGAGGAGCAATCCGCTGTGCCGACCCCTAACGGGAACAGCCGAAAGGGAAAGAAAAAGATTTACTGCATACCGGAAAACTTAACATGGCCCAAAATTCAGGTTATGTTCACACTACAGACAAATGTGGTCCAAATCCAGTTTTTTTTTTGCACACGTTGCTCATAATTGTTCACAATGTGGTCGGGTTGTTCGGTGTCAAGAAAATAGCACAAAACAAATATGTTGGAATTTATGCAACTTTTTCATCTGCTGGAGCCTATCCTAGCACACATAGGGCAAAAGGCAAGGGTACACCCTGGAGAGGTCCCCAGTCCATGGCAAAGCCGCACTTAGATGAACAACCACATACACACACACTCTCCTATGGGCAATTTGGAATCACCAATCAACCTAATGTTTTTGGACTGTGGGAGGAAACCGGAGTACATGGACAAAACCCACACAAGTGTGGGGAAGAACATGCAAACTTTGCACAGAAAAACCGCTTGCCTGGGCAAAAAACCCGGGACCTTTTTGCAGTGAGGCCAACATTAGATATCAAAGATTTGGCCCTATTTTAACTCATCCTCTTCCTCTATAACAACTGCTTATTGATAAGCTGCTGTATGGCTGCACTTCACTATATAATGCTAAGCGCCTAAAACGTGAATACTGCCTTTAGTGTCTTTACGGTTCATTTTCCTCTAGAACAGGACGCGGCACGAGATGTAGAATGTGGTTTAATTCACAACATCACTGTCACATAGTGAACAGCTATACAAAAAAATCTGATTCAAGCTAAAATCTCACAATGTCAACATAGTACTACTAACGTGGTCAATGTTCATTTTCTTCACCTCTAATAACATTTTATATCTACATTATGACTTTGCGTCTAGATTTTCAGTTACAACAGCTATAAACACCAATTCCTTTATGATAAATTGCTTGGCGATTCTTGCAGGAGAACTTAAGAAATGCTGGCATCCTAAAGACTCAATAGAATTTGTCGCACCCGGGACCCACTGCGTCTCCCACTTATAGAGCCTATATTAAATAATATCACTATTGGAGCAACTGTCTATCAGTTGTTGATTTTTTACAGAAGTATATTAAGGGAGATCTTTTTTTACTAAAGTCTGAATTTGCAGGGTTGTTGTTTTGTTCTGCAGAGTTTAGCTCCATCTCCAATCAAAACACCCCAATCTGGCTAGACATACCTGTAACTTATTGGCTTGTTTGTTAAGGAACTAAACTTTGTAGGACACCAGCCCTCCAGAGTCAAATCTGATCACCCCAAGGGCGTGTGTGTGTGTGTGTGTGTGTGTGTGTATAATCACAGACCCTCCTTAATGTTTGTAATGGTACTCCAGAACAGCACCATGCTCTCAAGCTGGTTTATTTGCATGTAGTCATCCATCTAGAAATATGTAACCATTGTATCTGGTCATCAGACGCACACACAGTTACACAACGGACGGTCAATAGATACAAACAATAAATTCAATTATGTCTTATTGAAAAGGTCACTGAATGGATACTTTATTTACTGTGTTACTTTTTACTCCTTGCTGTAACAAATGATATTCCACTCCACTTCACTCTCTGGTGTCACGCTAAAGGGTTTGGAATAGACGCCGTCACCTCTAGATGCATATCATCAAACTGTAACCTAGCATTACATCTCAAACTGTACTTAAGCTAAATCGTTCACTTGACTGGTTCAAATTGCTGTTTACATGGCAGCAACTGGTGCAATCAACAGCTAGATCAATTAGGTTCACTGCTTCACTCCTGTTAATTTTTTAAGTAGATATATTCTTTGTTCAATTCAATATTTCTATTCTAAAGTGAAAAGACTTTATTTTTGTTACGTGCACGACTTGGCTTTTATGTCTCTACATGCTTAAACTGTTTTTACCCCTGAATACTTAGCTTTGATCATTTCTACACATGAAAGGGGCAAAGCAGAAAAGCTTGAATCCTGCATCGATTCCTGAATAACGTAATGCTGGTCTCAGGTTTGGCTAGACCAGGGGTGTTCAATCGAAGGTAGTATTGGTCGATCGCGTAACATTAAAAAAAATATACGTCAGCCTCATCCATTCCGTCACTTGTTGATTGTTTCATATATATATATATTTTAATATGAATTAAATTACAAATAATACAAATAAAAATAAAAAATTAGCTTTACAATTAAATAAATATTAAATATTCTGACACTTCTGCCACTGCGCATCCGCAAACAACGGCGGCAAGTGCAGCAAAACAAACAAGCTAGTCAGCGACTTACGTACAAGTTTTAGCCAACTTAAGAAAGGATATAAAAATGAGTGGGGAAGCTGGACCAAGTAAAAAGACAAAAACGTATCATTTTCATACAGAATGGGAGGAAGACTATTTTTTGCAGCAGCTACTGTACGGACTATGCATCCCTGGCTGATTCAATTCAGTGCAAGTCATCAGAGTCAACTTGATTTGCTAAAATAACAAACCAAGTTTAAATAATGTTAAAATAATGTTTAAAACTATTTAAAATATTGTTCTGTGTTCTAAATAAATAAATATGTTTTGCATTTTTGTAGTGGGTAGATCATTTTGCATTGGTAATTTTATAAGTAGCTCGCATGATGAAAAAGTCTGAGCACCCCTGGCCTAGACAATTTAAAATTTTATAACATAAAAGGTCTAAAATGTATCGATTACACTCCTGTCGCATGCGCTCTAACCAAGCCTAGAGGGGAAAATGCCCAGAGGGGAAAATGTATTTTCCCCAAACACACAGAATAAGCACTGACACAAAAAGACCTCAATAACTAGTTTAGTCTAATACTAAATACTAACTAACAGGTTTGTATGCTGAAGAATTCACTTCATTTAAACAAATTTAAATCTGACTGAGTGCTTCCACAATGCTTCCACCAGATTCTAATGCTTCCACCGGAAAAAAAGCCGAGGTGACTCACATGGTCAGAGGCAGTATTATCGGCAACAATTTGTATCAGTTCTACATGGTAACTAATACAGCGTTTCAAACTCTGTTGCAGGCAAGGAACACTGTGTCCTCACAGTGTTATTTATTAATTATTCTAATCATCTTTAATTTTACTTTTTTAATTTACTTTAACTCAACTTTAGAAAGACCCCCTTTATACCCCCCCCCCATTTTTCTAAGTCAACAAGTGTAAAGATTACTTTGAAATTATTGAAAGTAAAACTGCTGGATAGAGAAGAGTTTAATAAAGCTAAATTAGTCTGACTTATTAAATGACATTGGTAAATGTAGGATGGAAGCTCCTGGTGCGATTATATTAAGAGTTAATATGAGTAGAACGTATTAAACATTTGACAGTAAAATTGTTTAATACGTTGTTTAATAAAATCCTTAGTGGAGGCACACAGGGGATCTTCCAAATGTTATCAAAGTTTGTTTGATTAACTAAAACTAAAATCTATTTTATACGGAATTACATTTGAGCTACTGGTGAAGATAAATTCATTACAAAATCCTACAGTAAAACTGGCTGGAATTTTGTGAAAGCATAAAATGGATCTGTCTAAATTAACCCGAGATGTTTGACTTACGATACATTTACAGTTAATTCAGAGTTACGCTCATTCTGAAGATAAATGATTCCAAATATTCCACTGCAACATTGCTTGATATTCTATAGGGATATTCTATAGATATTCTATAAGTGAGGCATGTTTGAGCAACTTAATTTGAAATCAGCTTCTTGTGCAAATATATTAATAGATAACATTGTTCCTCTCCATGGACTGCCACCTTATCGTGGTGGAGAGGTTTGAGTGCCTGAAGGATCATAGGAGCTATGTTGTCATAGAGCCAGGCCTGGGGTTGGGGCTCATGTGCGAGCCTGGTGGCCGGGTCTTATCCCACGGGGCCCGCCCGGGCTCAGCCCGAAGGAGTGACGTGGGGCCGACCTCCTATGGACTCACCACCTGCAGGAATGACAGTAAGGGGCCGGTGCATTGTGGATCCCCGGACACGGAATTTGGCTCTAGGGACATGGAACGTTACCTTGCTGGGGGGAAAGAGCCTGAGCTTGTGCGGGAGGTAGAAAGGTACCAATTGGATATAGTTGGGCTTGCTTCCACACACAGTTTGGGCTCTGAAACCCAACTTCTTGAGAGAGGCTGGACTCTCCACTACTCGGGAGTTGCCCACGGTGAGAGGCGGCGGTCTGGTGTGGGCATGCTCTTAAGCCCCCCAGCTTAGCCAGCATGTATTGGAGTTCACCCCAGTGAACGAGAGGGTTGCTTCCCTGTGCCTTCGGGTTGGGGATATGTTTCTCACTGTTGTTTGTGCCTATGGGCCAAATGGCAGTGCAGAATACCCGGCCTTCTTAGGGTCTATAGAAGGAG
>JAOTRA010104275.1:0-10931 GCA_026260255.1 Pseudolaguvia tuberculata
CGTAAGATAAGTACGGTCTTCATAATAGCAGCGTTGCTGCGCGGTTTTGTTTTGAGTTTTATTATATATTTTTGTACGTACCCTTAATAAAGGTGTGTTCTCTAACGTCTGACTCCTGGTGTTTCCCGTAACATTCAGAAGCTCATTTAACTCATTTAATATCTCCAGATCCATTTATCTACTTTTTCACTTCCATAACTAAAAAATGCTCTATAAACGTCCAGGCTTTCCAGGATGTGTGAAACCCTAGTCACGCTGTTACTGAAATCCATATATTGTAGTTAATTACAACGTAAATAAAAGCAATCCTGATTAGATTCAGTTCTTATACAGATCAAGACATTCAATCTGAAAATACAGGACAGGGATGATAAGATCATAATAATGGATTGCTTTAGATTTATCCAATCAGATCATTTATAGATCAAAGTAAGAATTCATTTCTTGTGCAGTTATATATATATATATATATATATATATGCCCGCTTATTTTCTAATCACGTCGTTGTGCCTGCTGGAGCCTATCCCAGTGCATATAGCGTGAGAGGCATGGGTGCATCCTGAACAGGTTACCAGTCCATCGCAGGGCCACACATAGATAAACAACCACTCTCACACACATTGACTCCAACAATTTTGAATCACCAATCAATCCAATGTACATATTTTTTGGATTGTGGGAGTATTTACCCGAAGGAAACCCACGCAGGCGCAAACTCCACAAAGAAAGCTATATCTCAGACAAGGGAATCGAACTCGAGACCTTTTCTTTCTTTTTTTTTTTTTTTTTTTAAATTAAATTTAAAATCAGTCTATACCAAGACGATTTAGTTCGATTAGAAAAACGCATTTTGTATTGATCCGATTAAAAAGAAATGTTCAGGAAAGACTGGGTTCAGTAGTCGCCCCTGTACAGATCGATTTGAACAAATCGATCGGATCTCCAATGGGACTCGAATATGGGAATATTGTTTCCGCATAACAAAAGCTGTAGCTAAGATGAATTTACACATGGACACTTGGTAGCGATTTGGTAGACAGATATACCCTGGGTATACCCTTAAATCTGAGGAATCCCGGGATAACTTTAAAGAAAACTTTACACACACTTTAAAAAAATTATTTAATAACACCGACTGAACAAAGCTAGATTATAAAAACACCCTTTCACTCACATGACAAATGTTAAGAGTAAATAGGCCTCCGGACCGTTAGTTTTTTTCCACACTGTATTTTTTTTTTTTTTTTTTTTAAAGACTTACACATCCGCTTTACTTACTGCTGAAGCCTTTTAATGCGCAGCCTGGATGGCAACAAACAGCCAAAACTGTTCCGATCAACTTCACAATCTCCATCTTTACTTATTTCTTTACATCAGTGCAAGCAAACAGTCCAAAAGGTTTTAGTCCAAACATTGATCGGAAAGCGTGTTGCTGTGAGAGAAGGAGAAAACTTCGAGGAGTGTGTCGGTGCAAAAAGTCGTCCCGTCCTGCCCCATGTTCCACACTGCACACTAGACCAGTCTTACTAAACAGAGTGGGCTGTGGGCTGAAGTATACAAAGGACTACACCAACACATTTCTCCTTGTCTTATAGTTCTTTCATTTTTTAGTCTGTACAAAACTTTACAAAACTGCCAATTCTAAAGAGGTGAAAGGATTAAAAGAGGAAAATATATAAATCTCCAAAATTTGCTCCTCCCCATCATAGATTTCCCTTATTGTTTCCCCCTGTAACAGATAATTACACAGGCCGGAATATCTACTAGGGTTACAAGGAGATTTTCATTTAGTTTAGTATATTATTCCTCCTGCCATGGTATGGCGACCCGTCCAGGGTGTACCCCTGCCTCTTACCCAATGTGAGCTGGGATAGGCACCAGCAGACCCCGTGACCTAGAATTAGGGAATAAGCGGGTAAGAAGATGAATGAATGAATATTATACCTCAAATTGATAGATGATTATTTTTTGTTACGATCGTGTCACTTTCTTAATTCATTCATCTTCTTATCCGCTTATTCCCTAATTCGAGGTCAAGAGATGCTGGTGCCTATCCCAGCACACATAGGGCAAGAGGCAGAGGGGTACACTCTGGATGGGTCACCAATCCATCTGGGGGCAACATAGTCAAGCAATCATTCACACACACATTCACTCCTATGGACAATTTAGAATCACCAATCGACCTAATCTACATGTTTTTGGACGGTGGGAGGAAACTAGAGTACTCGGAAGAAACCCCTGCAAGCGCAGGGAGAACTTGCAAACTCCGCACAGAAAGATTCTTGGTCCGGGACCTACTTGTTGTGAGGCGATCGTGCTATCCATTACGCCACTACGTCGCCCTTTGTCAGTTTCTTTATTTTGCATTTACTCTGCTGTTACTACTATGTTGCACAATTCTCATTTTTTGTCACAATCTATAAATCATTTTGTATTAGTCATATCTTTGTGTTGTCATCGTATTATTGTTGTTGTTTCTTCTTGTCCTGTGTCTGCACCAATTGTCTGGTATAAAGCACTTGAAAAAACTTGTCTGATTTCACTATATACTGCTCTATCATATATGGATGAAATAACAATAAAATGTTTCTTTACAAACAAAAATTGATCACTTACCCACTTATGGCTAAATGTCCCATCTTTAGAGGTGGAAATAGTAATAAAATATTCTACTCAAGTAAAATTATTGTTTACAAAAACATGCAGATTAGGTGGGTTGGTGATTGTAAATTGTCCATAGGCGTGAATGTGTGTGTGAATGGTTGTCTGTGTTTCCCTGAGATGGACTGGTGACCCGTCCAGGGTGTACCCCCGCACCTCGCTATATGTGTGCTGGGATAGGCGCAGCAGACCCCTGTGACCCCGAATTCGGGAATAAGCGGGTTAGAAGATGAATGATTGAAATTAACTTTTTGTGGATATTCTAATTATATAATCAGCACCACAGCATGCTTGTGCAGAGTTAATACTATTGCAGTTTGAGATTTTGTAAACTGCAGCTCAGTCGTTTTGTGCAAACACTTTTTAAACTGCATAATAAAGCTGTTTCCTTTCTTATACTTAGTCAAAGTCATGGTGTAAATATGGCCAGGGGTTTATTACAGAAGAATTCCCCAGGATTTAATTTTCAGCTGGATCACCATAACGTATGCCTGTCTTGTCTGTCTCCATCTTCTTTTCTTGGAAGTCTGTACGCACAGTGTTTGTTCTCCTGTGCATTAATACAACAGTACACTTTTGTAACCCCTATTCTAAACCGATAATGATGACAAGCTTTTGCTTACTAAATGTAGTGTAGATATTGTAAATGAAAAAGTATGTATATAGTTTCTTTTTTGCTATAATATTATTTCAGTTTGTCTTATACTGACTATTTGTCATACTAGCTGAAACGGGGCTGTCTGAAAATGACTAGTTGAATCCATGAGCAGAGTAAATCACAAACAGTTTATACTTCGCAATTAGCCTTAGGAGGCCAGCTGCTATTTTAGGCAGCCTACTTAACTCAACCAGGAAGTAGATTCCTAGAATTCGGGCGAAGGCGCCCTCTGCAGGCGGTCCTCCGAAGGCATAGTCCTTACACTAGCAACCTTTTTTTTGGAGATTTGTATTTGTGTTAAACTAAAAAGTAAAGCATAACAAAGTACACTAACAGGTGTTATAAAGTAAAATAAGACCGTGCTGGTGCAGCTCCAACCCTAACTGCCTAACTTCCGAACCTTTCCTGAATCAATTATAAAAGTAGTTTATATCAGTGTTTACTGTTCCAAAATAAAAGTGGCCAGTTTAGTTAGACAATGTGTTAAAGTAGTTCAATACAAGTATATCATTAGTACACATATGTTTGTAAACTCAAATATATTATTATACAAAACATTTTTTTAATGTTGAAAAAGAACCATGTTGGATGGAGAGATAAGCTAGACTTTAGAACAAAGCTTATAGTGAAGTTGATTATTGAAGAATAATTGAAATATTTTACATTACTAGGCTGCATTACATTTAAAATGAGCTGAAAGATTATATGATCATTACATTTGAATAGTTATTCCTGTATTATAACACACAGGATAAGTTTGGTAAATGAACCAGACACAGCATTGAGTTTTGAAATCTAGAATCTTATCCAGTTATTTTTCCAAAGAACTGACTGTACAGAAATATTTTACAGTTCTTGCTTGCACATAATCCTGGCTTACTTTGCAGCTTTGGATTAAAAATTCAGCGAAATTTAATCATATGAAAATTGTATTCAGTGTGGCAGCTATGTATTAAGCTAATGTGTTTAGCTCCTCCTTGATACGGAATAAATAACACATCAGTTGCTGCAGTTGTAAAGACAATTTTAATAACAAACCAACAAGCAATTTGTAAATTAACATGGGCTTTAAATTTGTTACAGGAACATAGAGTATCAACAGACTAGCAACATACACTAGCATGTAAACAGTAACAACACAGAAGCAAGACCAAAACTGAATAAAATACAGACTTTAAATGCACAAAAGCTATTAAACTAAACAAGACATGACTAAAAATGATGGGAAACATTAAGATAAGAGTAAAAAACAGGAAAGGTGAATAGACAAGACACAAGGGCATATATTAAGAAGTGTTTTATGTAAATGGATGTTTGCCCTTTTGGTGACCTGATCCATTCCATTCCTGATCTTTTAAAGTAAACACATCCAATTTTTTTGTCCTTCGGCTGCGCCCGTGAGGGGTCGCCAAAGCGTGATCCACACAATCGACTTGGAGGGGTTTTAAGCTGGATACCCTTCCTAACACAACCCTTCTATTTATCCGTGCTTGGGACCGGCACTAAGGCTACTCCCTAATGGCTGGGTATTTATGACCAATTTAGCCTCACCAATCTGCCTAATGTACATGCTTTTGGACAGTGGGAGGAAACCAGAGTACCCCGGGGAAACCCACGCAAGCGTGGTGAGAACATTCAAACTCTGCACAGAAAGACCCCAGACTCGGGAATCGAACCTGGGACCTTCCTGTTGTGAGGCCAGCGTGCTAACCACTACACCACCGCACCGTCCTAAAGTATATTCAATAATATACTCTAAAATAATAAATACAATATATACAGTTTGCATACAATGTTTCACTCTTTGTTATATTGCAGCCATTTGCTAAAATTGTAAATTTTTTCTCATTAATGTACACACAGCACCTCATATTGACAAAAAAACCTCCACTTTTTTATATTTGTGTTGACATTTTTGCTGATTCATTGAAAAAGAAAAACTGAAATATTACATGGTCCTAATTATTCAGGCCCTTTGTTCAGTATTTAGTAAAAACACCCTTTGTTCAAATACAGTCATGAGTCTTTTTGGGAAAGAAGTTTTTCACACTTGGATTTGGGGATCCTCTGCCATTCCTCCATGCAGATCCTCTCCGTTTCTGTCAGGTTGGACGGTAAACACAGACATTTTTAGGTGCCTCCAATTAGATACTCAATTAAATTTATGTCAGGGCTCTGGCTGGGCCATTCAAGAACAATCATGGAGTTATTTTAGATTAATGATTAGGGTCATAGTCTTATTGGAATGAGAAACGTTTGGCCTAGTCTGAGGTCCTGAGCACTTTGAAGAAGGTTTTCATCCAGGATATCCCTGCACTTGGCCGCATATATCTTTCCCTCGAATGCAAACAGTCGTCCTGTCCCTGCTACTGAAAACACGCCCACAGCATAATGCTGCCACCATCAAGCTTTACTGTTGGGACTGTATTGGGCAGGTGATGAGCAGTGGCTGGTTTTCTCCAAATATTTACCAAACCCAGAAAAAGTTAAATCGATAAATGTACAACAAATGAAAGTTCATGTAGTCCATGAACGTGTCCAGTAGATGGCAGCATTTCTTGCGCATTAGTTCGTCAAATCTTCTAGAAGTTTGGAAAAAAAAAGAAGAAATTCTATAACGTGAGAATGTCCTGGATAGACGGGGTTAACAATAAAATAATAAACTATGCAGTATTTAAAAAATATATTGATTCTATATTAATCTTGTCAATTCACCAATTTTTGAGAATTTCTTAACCATTGTTTACAATGTTCCATTTCTGAAAACAGTTTTTTGCTTTCTGTTACTGATCAGGTTATTGAAGGTTTTAGAGTGCACTAACCAAACCGAGATGGCAAAGGGCCAAAGCCTCGCTTGTCACTCCGATCCACATGTCAGTCCGAACCATGATTCTTGTCTAATAAATGGTGGTCTAGAAATGTAGCTGTCAGTCTGACTGTCCAGCCATATTATTGCTTTGACATAATTTTTAAAAAATGCTAGGATATGAAAAGGACATTTTTTCTTCTTCACTATGAATTTAGGTTAATAAATAAGAAAAAGGCTACGTAAAGACATGACATTATAAGTTCCACAATATCCACAAATAAAAATTTTAAACATTTCCACAATATTTTGAGAATTTTATTGCTGGGGCGTTAAGCCACTTAAACCATTATGCTGCAATTTTCATTCTAAACCACATGATTCTTTCTGTTTCGAATAGAACATTCCCATTTTTCTTTTCCCTAAGTCACCAATATCTACTGTGACTGTGATCTAGATCTCGTGGTCTCTGCCACATCACAGTTGTTTGTTCATTGTTGTTAATTCTGCACCATCTGCGTTGGGAAGGGCATCCAGTGTAAAAATGCACCAAGTCCTCTGTGGCGACCCCTAACGGGAGCGGCCTAAAAGAAAAAAAAGAATGAATTTTATTCTTACATGGTTTTTGCTTCTGTTAAGAAAAAAAAATCTGTCTATAGTTTAGTTTATAGGTCAAGGTAGGGTCAACTTTATTTATAAAGCACATAAAAAAACATTGGATTTTGCCTGTTTCTGCTGCAGAGCTCCAGGATCCCTGGGCTCAGGTTACTGTCTTTGTAGAATTCCACATTTCCCCCATGTCCCTGAAGATCTTCTTTGGTTTTTGTCCACCTTACAAAAGACAGGTTATTATTGGCTACTCTAAATTCCCCTGCTTTGGATGGTGCGGATGAGATGCCTTGAAAAATATTACATGCCTTCTCTTATAGTGTGTTCTCAAGACGTCATGCATATTATAGCCTTGTCTAGAATATAGGACCAAATTAAAATGAATTACGGAATAACTGGGATAGACAATGAATGAATTGCTGAAACTTTACTCGCCTTATAGCAAGAAGTTCCTGGGTTCGATTCACGGGCAAGTGTTCTTTCTGTGCAGAGTTTGCATGTTCTCCTTGTTCTGGTACTCCAGTTTTCTCCCACAGTTCAAAAACATGAACAGTAAGATGATTGGTGATTCAACTTGCCCATAGAAGTGTGTGTACGAGTGCGTGTGGCCCTAAATCAGAGTTGCAGAAATTGTGTGCCTGCCCTCTAAGGACAATGAAGTTGTTCCACAGAAAAAAAATCTTTTAACCAGGGACTTCAGGGAGAAAAAGTTTCTCTGTATAGCTAGCACCCTCTGACTGTACTCATAGCAGATATACATTTTATGCTTATACACAATATTTTCTGGTCAATCATGTGACCGCCTGTGTCATTTTTGATTAAATGGATTTCTCTCAAACTTTTGCCACATCTCTAAGTAGTGTATTGTTCCCTATGGAAACTATGGTTACATACGTGGAAGTCCTGACTCTTTTTTTTTTTTTACTTAATCTAACATAATTTTGAAACAGTCTATCTATATCATAATTTACTGTGTTAGACTTTTAAGCTGGTATTAATTGTGTGTGCTTGAAAACTTTCTTACAAAAACACACATGAATCTTAGGCTTTGTCCACTTTGTTCAATACTTTTTATTATTTTGTCCTTGTACATAAGTGAAAATCATTTGTAAGTACATTAATCTTCTGACAATTAAAAAGATATTAAATTTCTTAATGATGCATCAATTTATTTACTACAAGATATTCATTTGTGTAATTACAGATTTTGAATATGTCAGATGTGCAATAATAAAATTCCAGCAGGTTTTTATGGGCAGTAAGTACTTACTAATAGGGTCATGTACAACAAATTAACTAAGGTCATTACATTCAAGTTGATATATGGCATCAATAAAGAATCATTTTAGTTTTAATTAAAAAACTGCATCCAATAAGCTCAAAATAATTTTTTTGCTATAATCAAAGATAAAAATAAACCTGCAGGTTGTGATGAATTGTCATCTGTAAACATTATTTTCTCATATACATGTTCAATTGAAAATGCACTTGACTTAGTTTGTAGACAATATCCCGGCACGCCCGTCTGTTTATCACTGACTGTTGCAATAGAGATATAAAAACACATTTTTCTAGGATTCATTCATTCATTCATTCATTCATTCATTCATTCATTCATTCATTCATCTTATAACTTGCATTTTCTCTAATTTGGGGTCTCATGGGCCTGCTGGAGCCTATCCCAGCTCTCTAAAGGACGGAAGGAAGGTGTACACCCTGGACAGCTAACCAGACCAATGCAGCATCACACATAGACAAACAATCAAACACAGTCACTCCTATAATTTAGAGTCACCAATCTCTAATGTACATGTTTTTGGACTGTGGGAGGAAACTGGAGAACATTCAAACTCTACGCAGACCCCTTGGCCAGGAATTGGGATTTACTTGCTTTTTTACGTGAAGCAATCATGCTAACACTACAGCAATTCCTTTAAATTGCTATTGAAAATGTTACTCTTACAAGACTCAAACAATGGTTTAGCATGGCAAATGACATCCACATTGTCCCTGAGTTATATAACGACATATTGTTTTATAGTTAATGTGGAAGAAATCAAGTATTAGAACCTTGACCTCAGCTCCATCTCTGGTTGCATCCAAAACCTTTTCCTCAAAATGATAGCCAGATCTTACTAATATAAAATTCTTACACGTTTCACAATTTAGCGGAATGTATTCAGAAGTGTGGAGGTTAATACAGGTGAAGAGCAAAGACATATATGAATAAAATGGTTACCCATCTCAATACATTGTTAGTTTACTGTACATTCTTGTCTCACAAAAGAGGCTATAAATTTTTCAACAATATTCTTCCATGCAGGTTCATTGAATACTATTACATTTCAAATAGACAAAACCTTTAAAGCTCATATCCCTTGCCTCTGACTTCTTCTAACAAACAATACTCCTTGATATTTCTTCGCTTTAAAAAAAGTGTAATGTAAAACGGTTCTCTTACACACGCATAGTATCAGTATCAACTAACAATACGTTATTTCACCTGCAAGGTATTTGAAATGTTACTCAGTTCTTTGTTTCTTATCAGACAACATCTTTTACTTGTCAAAGTTTCACTCCTGAAAAATAACCTCAACAAAACTAAAATGACGTTATATTGCAAATATATTACATACTGTACAAGATTTCATATTAGATTTCATATAATATTCATATCAAGAACATATCAGAGTATATACAGTAATCTTAAATAATTATTAAATTGTGTGATTTATTATCCCTTAGAATGTTTATACAATTTTACATAGTTTTAAAGGGTGTGTATATAAATGTTTAAACGCAAAACAAGAAATACACAATATTTATAAAGGCTATTGCTAAATTTATTTTATTTGATAAACCTTAAGAAAATTGGGTTTGAAAGTAAAATAGTATAAGCGTTAGTTTGAGGGTATTTATATGCATAATTGCTGTGGTGGTATGTAATAGTGCAGTGAGTAGAACCGCTGCTTCACAGAATTAACCTCAACGTGAGTTTCCTCTGGGCTCAGCCTTTGTATAAAATAATGCAGCTATAAATTGCTTTTTGGTCTATGTTCTTGTGTGAGTTGCCCTGCAATAAACTAGTCTTCCATCTGGGGTGAATTCTCCCGAGATGGGCTTTGGATTCAGCATAAACCAGGATTAAATCCTTACTGAAGATGAATGAAAAAACAGCTTGTGATCTAGAACCTTTAGAGAAGGTGTTGACGTGGTTGTCAAAGTGACTAGATTAATTCTGACATGTAGCAAGCATCTCAACTGCTCAGATGCATCCAAATTCCTCAGAATTTAAGAGATTGCAACAAGCAACTCAAGGTATGTATGAAACAGTCGAAATCAATATCTATGTAGTTTTAAGGTCAAAATTGACTACATAAAAATGTTTCACACACAAACATATTGCAGAATTTTTCAAACATATTGAAAAATTTTGATACCCCTATAAAAAGATATTTGATTATATATATTACTTATTATTGGTTCATTCAAAGTCATGGTCTGGCACTGGTCATTGCCTTGATGGTAAATGGAGTCATGGATTCTTTTGCTTCATATTATTCTATTTATACTTTACCGAGACTAACAATCCTGCCTATTTTATTTTTTTCATTTGTCAATTTAGTTTTATTTGTATGACATCAAACATTACATAAATTTAGATTTCTGTGGCAAGGAAAAACTCCATGAACTCATTTTAGAAAGTACCCTTGAAAGGAACCACTTTTCAGGGGCAACCCATCCGCAGTTCGGTGACAGCGAAATGTATTATTATTAATAATGTCTCAATAATGTCTGTTTGTATACGTCTATATCCAGATAGAATTGTGTCCTGAATGTTTTGGCAACAGTAAAGTTCTACATTAACAACATGTTCAGATGACAGGTTCAGTCATCAAGTGTTCACTGATAAAAACCTGAGCTGAAAACCTACTGCTGCAGCCCACAGTCACTGTCTGTTCATCCACAGCAGTGTGCACCTCCATGACACTCTGACCAGTACTACAGCATCAGCATGGATATGGTCCTGAAACAGGAACTAGCTAGGAACATTGGGAGGTTGCTGGTAATTGAACCTATGATCTTCTGTCTGTTTCATTCCTAAACCCTGGCTTATGTTTATTCATTCATTCATTCATTCATTCATTCATTCATTCATTCATTCATTCATTCATCTTCTTACCCGCTTATTC
>JAOTRA010104295.1:0-10930 GCA_026260255.1 Pseudolaguvia tuberculata
ATGATGATGATGATGATGATGATGATGATGATGATGATGATGATGATGATGATGATGATGATGATGATGATGATTTTATATATTGATTAACTAAAAGTTTAATAGGAGAACATAAAACGTAAAAGTCTCTTTCCCTCCCTCCCTCTCTCTCTCTCTCTCTCTCTCTCTCTCTCTCTCTCTCTCTACTCCTCTATTTTTTTCTTCCTTCACTCTCTTGCTATCTCTCTCTCTCGGTCTCTCTCTTTCTCTCTCTGTCTTTTTCTTTTTCTTCTCTCGCTCTTTTCTTCTCCCTCGCCCTCTATTTTTTTAGTTTAGTCACATACACTTGTTTTGCTCTGTCTCTCCAGATGTTGTTTCTTCTCCTGTATTAAAGCACAATACAGATAAAAGAAAACTCTTTATACTCAAACTTATTCCTTCTCCTCTTATTTCCTCTCTGTTAACCCATCAATACACTTTTGCTTTCAATTCTTCTTCACATATTTTTTTACATTCTCCTCAAAAGCTCACAACACAATGTATTAGTTAGGAAGCTTGAAACCAGGATTAACATGCTAGTTGATGTTTCGTTTGTCCTCTGAAAGAAATCACTGAAACTGCTGCCCAGGTTATTTAGCAGTATGTTGGAATTCCATTTTTTCAAAACATGTTTTGGATTGTCCTGTGTTTCATCAAGGTATAACAATGTCTCATTGCGTACATGTTTGTAGCTATATTATAACAATCAACCGTGATATATTCTTTTGTTCCCCCAGACATCATGAGGGTTGCAAAGATTTGCACTTCACTACAGTGATGGATTGATTATTCCTTTTCTAAGACATGCTCCTGGAAAAAACCCAAAACGTACTAGCTACAACCCACCTAAACGTACTGATTATTCCTGCTCTTCGAAAAGCCTCTTACAAGCCCCAGACTGCACTCTTGTCTTAGTGATGACCTAAACATTTAGCTGTTGTCAGATAAGAGCTTTGTTCTAGCATTGGGAAAGACCTCTTATAGGTTGTCCCTGGCAAATGCCACTCACGATCAAGGAAATACTCACTAAAAGTATACACCTATAATGGACAGGAATGCTTTGTGCACGGTACATGTGAATAATAGTACACGTGCCAGCAAACAAGCTTTTAAAATAGTCACGTAGAACCGCATTCTGCACAAATACCACAGAGACTATTCCACATAGATGTGCTCAGGATCACTTCTATCCTAGGGAGAGTAATAGTCCCTAAACTTGTCTTTCTTTCCAAGGTCCCCGGGTTGCTCTTGCTGCCTTGTCATGTTTCATACCTCCGAATGTACTTTCAGTTCCTGAAACCACTTGACTACTAATTGTACAGTGCCCACCAAAGAGGCACAGCGAAGCAACATGCAATCACCGGGACACCAGGGTTCTCTCTCTCTCTCTCTCTCTCTCTCTCTCTCTCTCTATCTCTCGCTCAACTCCATGATTAGTCTTGGTTCAGTCCTGGTTCAGTCCAACTGGTTCACTCCTGGGATCAGTTCTGGCTTAGTCCATATGCAACGCAAAAGACCTGCATCTCGATTGATGTTTCTTCTGCGACGCACACTTCTTAAAAATTCCCTATAAACGTCACTACTTAATGCGCCTTATAATCCGGTGTGCCTTATAGTCCAGAAAATACGGTATATAGCCAAAACTTTCTGGTCACCTGAGCAACACAAATATATACAATTTTCAACATCTTCTTCCACATTGATTCCCATTTTTACTATTGAATGAAGCTCCAGTCTTCTAGTAAAACCTTCCAGTCCAATGTTGTGTTTGAATGTGAGAATCTCTTCATTCAGCTCCAACAGTATTAGTGAGATCAGATACTAATGTCAGATAAGGAGGTCTGGGGAGGGTCAGTCAACATTCCAGTCCATCCCAAAGGGGTTCAGTGGTGGTAAGATTAAGACTTTGTGTGGAACACTGGGGGGTTTTAATAACCCAGCATGTGATAATGGAGGTCAAGAATAATGTAATGCTACAACATACAACAAACATTGTGGGCTTCCAGATTTATCGCAACAGTTCAGAGAGGAACCATATAAGGATCTGATGATCATGTGACCACAAACTGTGGCAATATAGTGTATATCGTTCCTTTACCTTTTATAGCTTGTATTGCTATTGATTAAAGATGTGTAACAATTACTGTTCTGGACATTGGTTTAAAGACGCAAAGGTCACTGTTATCAGGAACATCGGAGCGGAAAAAGGAAATGCATCCTTCAGTTAATGTTTTCATTAGATCCCTTTTTGTATTCAAATGAACTGCATTAATTTTACAGAAATGGGTCACTAGAGTAAATATGATATTTAATATAGATATTTTGTAAATCCATTACTTTAGAAACAGTAAGAGAGAGAAATGAGATAAATATTTTTACTCTAAAAAGCGGTGGAATCAATGAGTCATGTCTTAAGGGTTACAGTCACGGTGAGGACGGTTATGTAAAATGTGTCAGCATATTTTCTGGAGGCTGTGTAGGATAACATGTCCTTTTGGTAACTGGATGATTCACTGAGTCACTGTGATGTGTGTATTAAGGTTTATTCTTTTGGGAGCTACCAGGAAAACTTTTTTAAATGACTGGACATTTCAGGTCACCATGACTAACCATGAGACATGTGGCAGCTTTTATTCATGTTCTGTTTAAGTTTCTATTGCTTATCATTTATTAATGTCATTAACATTTAAATAATTGGTAAAGAGCGTCACCTACTGGATATGATGTGAAAATATTGTTTCCTAATTGTTTGATTTACATTTACAGCATTTGGTATATGCTTTAATCCAGAGCGATTTACATTTTATCACTTTTTGTACAACTGAGCAGTTGGGGGATAAGGGACTTGCTCAAGGGCCCACATTGGTTGCTTGGCGGAGCTGTGATTCGAACCCAGATATTTCTGGTATCAGGCTGGTATAAGTTTCAACATAAAATAAAAGTTCCTGGTCTTTCATGAATCTTTTATTCATTAATTCATTCATTCATATTCTAACCCGCTTGTTCCATTATTCGGGGCCTATGGGGTCTGCTGGAGCCTATCCCAGCGCAAAGAGGGCACTAGTGGGAACAAAGCAGGTTCGGAGGCGGTCCGAATCACTAACATGCCTTAAAATGTGGACGGTGCGGTGGCGTAGTGGTCGCTCCCAACAGTTCGATTGCTGGACCGGAAGTGGCGCTTGCTTGGATGCTCTCCGGGTTCTCCAGTTTCTTCCCACGGTCCAAAACATGGACATTCGCTTGACTGGTGATTCTAAATCCATAGGTGTGAGTGTGTGTGGTTGTTCTTGTGCAGGTTCGATTTCCAGGGCAAGGGGTCTTTCTGTGCAAAGTTTGCATGTCCTCCCCGCGTGGACATGCAATGGGTTTTCTCCCAGTTCAAAAACATTTACATTTGGTTAAACGGTGACTCGTAAATTGCCCATATGAGTAAGTGTATGAATGTGCAGTGTTAAGAATGTGACAGGAGGATTCGAGTGGAATGTACAATATTAGGACTACCATGTGCAATGTTGTGGTGGCGTAGTGGATACCCGGGGATCTTTCTGTGGCGAGTTTGCGTGTTCTCCCCGCTCTTGCGTGGGTTGCCTCCGGGTACTTCGGTTCCCTCCCACCGTCCAAAAACATGTACATTAGGTTGATTGGTGATTCTAAATTGCCCATAGGAGTGAATGTATGTGTGGTCCTGAGATTGACTGCCGAGCTGTTCGGGTTGTACCCCTGCCTTTTGCCCTATGTGTGCGTGGATAGGCACCAGCAGACCCCTGTGAGCCCGAATTAGGGAATAAGCAGGTAAGAAGTTTAATGAATGAATGTGCAACGCTAATAAATGAACAAGTGTCTTGACCAATCACATTGCGTCCGATTGAGCGGTGGGCGTGATTTCAAACGCAAACTAAAAAAAAAATGTGCAACGGTTATAAAGCGCAATGTTACTAAACGGACACTTGTCTTGACCAATCACAGTGCGCCCGATTTTGCGGTGGGCGTGATTTCGAACGCAAAATCGGGCACAATGGTTAACGCGCGCTGGCCCACTTCGCTCTCAGTCACATGACAGATAATCCAGAGCGCCAGTTCCGCGTTTATATGCGACAGGAACCGCAAATCCAGTGACCGATTTTGCGCCTTGTTTAAATTAATGGTTTTGTTTGATTCTTTCCGTTGTGGTCTTGCTCGCTCGGGAGTGGAGCTCTGTCGGGGAAGCGAAGTGTCGCGGGGACGTTAAGCGACATGTTGAGCAGGGTCCGATCGGCCGTAGCCAGTCTGGTGGGCGGTTTTATGCCCGCTACTGGCAGCAGCGGAGAGCGAGCGAGCGGCGCGGATTTGCCTTTAAAGTTCCCGTACGTGAGACCGGAGTTTCTGGGACTGTCACCGGATGAGGTGGAGTGCTCGACTGATCACATGTCGCGACCCATCGTCATCCTCAAAGAGACGAAGCGGTTACCGTGGGCAACCGGATACGCAGAGTAAGTCTACCGTGAACATTACGGGGTGTTAATTATCCTCCATTATGGCCTGTTTCGCTTTCACTGTGTTCACTAGTGAATGCAATCAAAGGAGGAAGAATTAAAGCTAGAACAGAAATCATACCACCCAAGGGTTGGACGATATATTGTTTCGACATCGTAATGTGTGCATCAGCAGACAACAGGAGGATGTCACGTGATTTTCGGAATTAGTGCAAAGGTTATGTGTACAATGTTGTCAGTTGTGTTACTGTGTAAACATTTCAAACAGGTTTAAAGCATTCATTCATTCATTCATTCATTCATCTTCTAACCTGATTATTCCCTAAATCGAGGTCAGTGGGGTCTGCTAGAACCTATCCTAGCACACATGGGATGAAAGGCACCTGGATAGGATGCCCCCCCCCCTCCTCCATGGGCCATTTAGAAACACCAATCAACCTAATGTACATGCTTTTGGACAGTGGGGGAAACCAGAGTATCCCGAGACATGCAAACCACAGAAAGACCCCTTGCACGAGAATCAAACCCGGAACCATCTTGCTGTGAGGCAACCATGCCAACCATGCAGCACCAAAGTTTAATTTATACTGTTGGCGGCACAGTGGCGTAGTGGTTAGCATGGTCGCCTCACAAGCAGGTCCCGGGTTCAGGAGAGTTTGTGCAGAGTTTGCTTGTCCTCCCCGCTCTGGTGGGGGTTTTCTCTGGTACAGTCCAAAAGCATGTATGTTAGGTTGATTGGTGATTCTAAATGAGAGAGAGAGAGAGAGAGAGAGAGAGTGTTGAGGGTGTACCCCTGCCTCCCGCCCTATGTGTGCTGGGATAGGTTCCAGCAGACCCCTGTGACCCCAAATTAGGTAATAAGCGGATTAGAAGATGAATGAATGAATTTATACAGTAAAGATGATACTGTGGTTTTACATTTAATTATTTAATTTATGTGATATGGTTTAGTGGTTAGCACTGTCATCTCACAGCAAGAAGATCCCAGGTTCGATTCCCAGAGAAGGGGGTCTTTCTGTGTGGCGTTTGCATGTTCACCTTGTGCTTATGCGAGTGTACTCCTGCCACTCTGGTTTCCACCCACAGTCCAAAAACATGTATGATGCTAGGTACTGATTCTAAATTGCCCTTTGGAGTGCATGCATGTGTGTGGCCCTGTGATGGACTAGCGACCTTTCCAGGGTATACCTCTCCTGCTTTTTGGACCCTTCAGGGAGCTGTAATCAGTTTTGTATACACAGTGTGTAAATGTTGGGAATAATTAATAGTTCTTTTAAATTATAGCTTGTTTGTTGCTACACTCTTACTGGTTTTGTTCCAGTCCTACCCAGAGTTGCTAACTGGAAATCCAAGTGGTGGGCAGTCAGAACCAATAAGTCCTTCTCCTGTGGTAGGTTCATCAGAACCTAAATCACTGACCTACATTTACAACCTAAATTCTAATATTTCATAGTGTTTCTCTTACTGCACTGCTTCCAGTACATCCATGTGGATGTTTGATTTTTCTTTTGTTAGCACGGTTGCCTCACAACAAGAAAGTCCCAGGTTTGATTCCCGGACCGGGGATCTTTCTGTGCAGAGTTTGCATGTTCTCCCTGCGCTTGCGTGGGTTTCCTCCAGGTCAGAGGTGTCAAACTGGAGGGCCATTGTCCTGCAGAGTTTAGCTCTAACTTGGTGCAACACACCTACCTCTAAGTTTCAAGTATACCTAGCAATATCTTGATTATTTGGTTCAGGTTTGTTTGATTATGGTAGGAGCTAAACTCTGCAGGACACCAAACCTCCAGGAACTGAGTTTTACACCCCTGCTCCAGGTACTTCAGTTTCCTAAACAGTCCAAAAACATGTAGGTTTGGTTTGATTGGTGATTCCAAATTTCCCGTAGGGGAGTGTGAGTGGTTGTTCATCTATGTGACCCTGTGATGGACTGGCATCCTGTCCAGGGTGTACCTTTTCCTCTCGCCCTATGTGCGCTGAAATAGGTGCTAGGAAACCCTTTAACCCAGAATTAGGGAATAAGTGGGTAAGATGAATATATGAATCCTGTCAGGGCAAGCGTCTTGGCATACTATGACATCAGAATTTTTTGATTGGTTAATTAAAATAAAATGGTAACAGCTAAGTTTGTCCAGCGAAACAGGTCTGTACAGAAGAAATTAACCTATTTTTAAGGCCAAACTTTTTCAGAGAGAGAGGTTGGCTAAACCCGATAATAAAAGACAGGGGGAAGGGGTAGCCTAGTGAATAAGGCATTGAACTGAAATTGGAAAGACTAGGGTTCGATTCCCAGCTCCGCCAAGCTACCACTGTGGGCCCTTGAGCAAAGTCCTTAACCCTGAATTGCTCAGTTGTACAAAACTGTAAATATAAAATATGATAAAATGTAAATATATATAATTTATTTTAAATATCTTTTACTGTTTTTGTCATGTTATTAGATGAACATTAATTCTGAACTGCTCCAGAGTATGTAAGTGGTACCGTCCCGGTTGTAGGGTCGAGGTTTGGCGTTAACAGGGTTTCTTGTCTTAATAAAAATGTCTCTCTCCGTAATTTCAACCGTCTTGTAGTGCGTTTTGTCCAGCATTAATACTTACTCTAATCGGGATGTGATAGTGGTGGTATGAAGAGCCTAGCCCACCACTGTGAAATCACATCGCAACCTTTTTTTCTGATGGGCTTTACTAACATGCATTGGTTCCATGTAGTGCAATCTTTTTTCTCTAAATGAAATGATATGGTTTAAAAGGAATAAATAGAAAGGAAATGAAAGAGAAATTTATTTAGCAGGTACTGAAAAACTCAGAACCTCCAACCAGCCATTTTAAAATGATGGGTAATCTTATTCTGTTAGATATAATTAGATTTTTTGGTGACTTGGAGCAGTAACAGATTTTGATGTTACTCACTGTCTGTACAAGCTTTGACACATCATCAGACACTGTGCTAGTGAATACCAGGACTCATTTTTTCACTAAAACATAATACTACTTATTGACGTAGTAGTTAGCACGGTCATCTCACAACAAGAAGGTCTTTGGTTCGAGGCCGGGATGTTTGTGTGGAGTTTGCATGTTGTTTCCTCTGGTTACTCTGGTTTCCTCCCACAGTCCAAAAACATTCTAAATTGTCCATAGAAGTGAGTGTGTGAGTGAATGGTTGTTCATCTATGTGTGCCCTGCGAAGGACTGGCAACTTGTCCAGGGTGTTCCCTGTCTCTTGCCCTATATGCGCTGGGATAGACTTCAGCAAAACCCAATGACCCCGAATTAGAGAATAAGTGGGTAAAAAGAAGAATGAATGAATGTTATTCTATTTTTCTGAATAACATCCAGTGATGGGCCGGGGTCTTTCTATGTGGAATTTGCATGTTCTCCCAGCGCTTGCATGGGTTTTCTCCGGGTACTCCTGTTCCCTCCCACAGTCTAAATACATGTACATTAGGTAGATTGGTGATCCTAATTGCCCATAAGAGTGCGTGCGAGTGTAGTCATGTGTATAGTTGTTCTTCTATATGTGGCGACCAGTCCAGGGTGTACCACTGGCTTTTGCCCTATGTGTGCTGGGATAGGTTCCAGCAGATCCTTGTGACCCCGAATTAGGAAATAAGCGGGTTCAATGAAATGTAAATTTTTCGTACTATAGGAGGAAACCAGAATATCAGCAGAAAACCCACGCAAGTTTGGTAAGAGTATGCAAACTTGATATTACACCTCCAGCAATATGACTAGTGCAGATACACACTGGATATTTTTAAATGCATGATATTCCCGATCTGCTGTGAGTCACTATGTACTGGATGCCATAAAAATATTACCCCAAATTTTAGGTGCAGCTCAACAGAGGCATTTCTCCAGTACCGTGTCATTTATTGCTCATTATTTTTACCTTGTAAAAATGCTGAATTCTGTATTGATTTTAAAACTTCTTCCAGCTACTAAGCTTCCTGGTCCAGTTTTCTGGTTCATTCATTCATATCTTCTTACCCGCTTATTCCCGAATTCGGGGTTACGGGGGTCTGCTGTGCCTACATAGGGCGAGAGGCGGGGGTACACCCTGGACGGGTCGCCAGTCCATCTCAGGGCAACACATAGAAAACAACCATTCACACACACATTCACTCCTATGGACAATTTACAATCCCCAATCGACCACAACCACACACACTTATTCCTATGGACAACAACAACCAACCTAATGTACTTGTTTTTGGACTGTGGGAGAAAACCGGAGTACCCAGAGGAACTCTGCACAGAAAGATTCCCGGCTGGGGATTCGAACCCGGGACCTTCTTACTGTGAGGCGACCGTGCAATCCAATACGTCATCGTGCCACCTTCCTGGTTCATATTAGTTAAATGTCGGAATTCTGCACACTCATTTGCAAAATTGTCAGAATCCTTAACCTGTTGTATTGTGTTTCTCAGGGTAATAAATGCTGGTAAAAGTGCTGTGAATGAGGATCAGGCCTGCTGTGAAGTCATGGTGGTAAAGAAGAGACCTACCGGATTCTCTTCACCCTGCAAACCGTTTAAGAGAAGGTCCTCAATGCCTAATGGAGAGAGCCAAAGCCTTGCTGAGAGCTTAGTAAGTGCTGGTCAAGGTTATTTTATTTAGTATTTACCAAATCTCAGAGCACAGAGTGTAAAGTACTGGCATTGTCACTGCTAGAAGGTTCACAGGTTTGATTCTTTGGTGTGCATGTTTGTTTTCTCCTGGTACTCTGGTTTCCTCCCACAGTCCAAAAACAAGTACATTAGGTTGATTGTTGTTGCTCATAGGAATAAGTGTGTGTGTGTGTGTGTGGTTGTTCGCCTTTGTGTGGCCCTGCGATGAACTGTCACCCTGTCCAGGGTGCACCCCTACCTCTCACTCAATGTGCGCTAAGAAAGGCTCCAGCAGACCCTGTGATTCTAGGGAATAAGCAGGATAATTTGAAGGTAAGGCCGCATCTACTGTAGCCTTAGATTCCTCGACTTGTCTGGTCCCCCAAGAGGTTCTGCATTCTGGAATGCTTTTCTGCTCATTATGCTTGTAAAGTGTTGTTTGTGTTACTATAGATTTAATGCACAAACATTCCAAAAGAGTTTAAAGAGAGTTTATGATATTTTACCGTATACCATTCAGTACCAGATGTCATGCCGTGAAAAAAGCCACTCTTCACGTCTCCCTAAATGACTTTTTTACACTGTTCTGCAATTCATGTTCTATGCAGTTGCATTATGGGTCATTAACATGTGTTGCGCTGATGATGTTGGGTTACTAAAGTGGCGCCTGGGGCGTCAGAAAACTCCTAAGTTCTGACTTTTAATCACTCTGCTCCACTCACTCATTCTCGTTGAAAGTAGGATACTGCAAGTACTACATCTCCCCCTTGTGGCAAATAGAAATGTGCAATGATCGCAGTCGGGTTTAACGGTTTTGCAGTTAGGTCAAATAATTGCGATCACGTGTGACAGCCTTAATTCCACATTAAATGATTTAGAAGTTATATTAAACATTCACTTTTCTTCTTCTTCTTCTAACCTACTTATTCCCTAATTCGGGATCACAGGGGTCTGCTGGAGTCTATCCCGGCACACATGGGGTGAGAGGAAGGGCTACACTCTGGACAGGACGCTGGTTCATCATGGGGCCACACATAAACGAACAATCACTCAATCTTATGGCCAATTTAGAATCACTAATCAACCTAATGTACATATTTTTGTACTATGGGAGGAAACCAGAGTACCCAGAGGAAACCCATGGAAACCATGCACAGGAATAACATGCAAACACCATGTGACTGTTGAACATACTGAAAGTTAAAATATAGTAGAAATGTCTTATTATACCGTGTCTGCTGTTTAACTGCTCTGTGCTTTGTTCTGCTGTGTGTATCTTCAGCCCCAGAGTGAGGAGCTCCTCTTTCATTACTGGGCTCTGTTTGATGGTCACGCTGGCTCAGGCGCGGCTGTAATGGCCTCCAGACTGCTCCATCAGCACATTGTGAAACAACTACAAGAGATTGTGGATGTCCTATGTAACCTGGCATCACACCCCCCTACTGTACTAGGAGATGACCCGGATCATACAAGTACCCCCTGCATACCCCGAGCCCTGACACGGGCATCATCACTGCGCAGTTCACCTTCTACTACACCACGCTTTTTCACTGAAAAGAAGATTCAGCATGAGAGCCTGGTGATGGGCGCCCTCGAAAATGCCTTTAAAAACATGGTGAGGATTGTCTGGGGTTTAAAAGGTTCTTTATTCATCTCCACATTTTTATCTGAAAAAATATAATATAATAATAATAATGAGCATCACAAACACATGTGATTTCCAACATCTTCCAAATTGACTTCCATTGTTACTATTTGATGAAGCTCCAGTCTTCTAGTAAAACCTTCCAGTCCAATGTTGTGTTTGAATGTGAGAATCTCTTCATTCAGCTCC
>JAOTRA010104324.1:0-10929 GCA_026260255.1 Pseudolaguvia tuberculata
TATATACACACACACACGAGTCCAATGATTCCAGTAAAACACTACAAATTTTAAACAATAAACGATGTTTTCTGATGAGCACATTGGAAGTTTATAAAAAGATAAACAACAACAAAAAACTAATGATTTTTTAAATAATGATTAAAATACAATATCTTGTATCTCTGATTTATTGTGGCCGAGCTTCTGTTTGAATCCTGGATGAGGTATTATTTAAAAAAATAAGAAGAATGATAACAGTGCAGCTTGGTGGCGTAGTGGATAACACGGTCATGAAAGCAGGTTCACACTGAGCACGTTACAGACGTGACAGTGTATGGAGATGCCATGGAGAACGTTCCTCTGCCTACAACATCCTCCAGCCTGACCAGTTTGGCAGTGAGTCAGTAATGGTGTGGGGTGGCCGCACAACCCTCCACGTGCTCACCAGAGATCTCCGCCCTGACTGCCATTAGGTACTAAGAAGAGATCCTTAGACCCCTTATGAGACCATATGCTAATACAAGACATTAAGCACCTTATGTGGCTGGAGTATGTCAGCTAAGTATGGCCTGCCCATTCCTCAGAGCTGAATCCAATTGAGCACATCTGGGACCTAAAGTCTTGCTCCATCAACCAATGTCCAGGAGTTGGCAGATGCTTTAGGAGCATGCCCGGGCTTTGTTGGCAGGTCATAAAGCCACGTGGAGGCCACACACACTACTGAGCCTCATTTTGACTAGTTTTTAAGGGAGTTTACATCAAGGTTGGATCGGCCTGTAGTATGCTCTTCCATTTCTATTTTGGGTGTGATTCCAAATCCAGACCTATTAGATTTTCATTGACAATTTGTGTAATTATCATCCTGTAGCGGGTAAAATGTTACCATGTGATCACAGACCACATAACATATTTACAGGTCAGTGTCACATACAGAAGCATTACTAACATAGAAAAGTGGCTTTTTCTATATAATTATACAGAATTTTATATAAACAATTACCTTCAATTAAATTACATTCTTTTTTTCATTTATAGCTTTTACAGTCTATTTAAAATTAAATGAAAATGTCTTTACCTACTTTTCTTTTGATACCTCCATGATGACCCAAAAAGGTCAAGATCAAGAAATAATAACATTATACGTATAACTAATCACCCGCCAGCTGTATCATGAAGCAGCCCAAATACTACTAACAAGCCCAGTGCAATTATATCTGGTCTGACCAGAACAGCAGCTTGCTCAATCTGGTACGACGCAGGAAATGATCCAATCAGGCAATCAGACTAATTAATTGATTTACCTGAAAGTCATACTTAGGTCATTCAATTTTATTCATTTAATCAGCAAAATTGCTCAATAATTTATTAGTATTTAGAATATTGTGCATTCCTAGAATATTTAGTCTTAGATTATGTTTAACATGCCAGAACTAACCTCTTTAAAATATAAATCATCGGGTCCAACATAATTCTAATTCCATTACAATATATTTGAATTAAAGAATTGACTGTACCTTTTGAAACAGTTAATGCTGGAGACCACTGCGACCTTAAAATATCCAAGCAAATACTTCCATTGCTATTTATGTTCGGGTGATAAATTTTTGTTGTAAATGCTACCTAAAAGTAAAGAAAAACATGGGTTAATTCGTATCGCTGTTAAATTGAATAATGTAAATGGGTGAAAGCCCAGCGGAGCCCTTTGATCCCGAAGCGGGTAAGAAGATGAACGAATGAATAAATTTCAAGTTACCTTGGGAGGCTTGAAGGGATAGTCTGTAGGAAAGTGAATCGTGAGGAAGAAGACACCGCTTTGGTATGGACTATCAGTCTGTTAAAAGAAAGAGAGGGAGAAATGAACGCCACATTATCCTTGCTTTGTGTTACAGCAGTAATGGTATAAGAGAACTTTTTTATGCTGCTGTTTCAAAGTCACTTAATATACTGTGATGTAGTTTGTGTCCCTTTACAACTTAGGTCAACTACTGCAGCAGCGAGTAATATGGTGCTACTTTTATATTTGTTTGTAAGTAAAGTTCATTCATCCATTCATCTTCTTACCCGCTTATTACCGAATCCGCGGTCACAGGGGTCTGCTGCGCCTATCCCAGCACACATATAGGCGATAGGGGGTACACCCTGGACGGGTCCCCAGTCCCCAGTCAGGGCAACACATAGACAAACAACCAATCACACACACACATTCACTCCTATGGACAATTTACAATCACCAATCCACCTAATCTTCATGTTTTTTGGACTGTGGGATGAAACCGGAGTACCCGGAATAAACCCACGCAAGCGCGGGGAGAACATGCAAACTCCGCACAGAAGGATCCCGGCCCAGGATCTTCTTGTTGTGAGCCAATCGTGCTTACCACTACGCCACCGCACCGCCCATTAAGTAAAGTTTTTCACCCAAAATAATACATAATATATTGAAGTAATATTGCCTCTGGTTGTCTAATTTGTGGCTGTATATGCGTCCAGTAGGCGTGGGTTTGAATGGGAGGGTTAGGACAAATGCTTTCAATACTATAAGTGATTAGAATAAGTAAGATGTCCTAAAGCACAATTAAGGCTTCTATTGAAGTGAAATATTAGCAGTTTGTTATTGCACTGTTTACGATTCTTCAGGCAACCCTTCAGCTGTCCGCTTACTTTTAGACATTATTTAACTCCTGTACATTTGCATACATCCTACATAATCAAAAAATGCATTGGGAACACAATCATATCCACTTAGTTTATTTTTGGGTGCTCGGAATATCCTCTCTGTAAAAACTAATGAGGTCATCAATGGCAGGCTTTATTACTTCCTAAACAAGCGCAGGTCCGATGAGTAGGGGTTACGCTGTGTTTTGTTTCAAGGAATACATCAGAGCATTTACATGACTAATGTTTTATATGATCTGTGTCAGACTACCAGCATGAATGTACTTTTAATCAGCTTAAAACCAGAAGATACTTACAGGACCCATTATTGTGGCCTGCCAGTGAAACACTGCAAATCACAAAAAGGTTTTAAACATTTAATAATTGTACAACAAAAGGTGACCAAGAAGAAATAAAATTATTTAATGATAAATAGACTGACGGTCATCTCCAACAGGTCCAGCTGAGCACTGTGCAGGGGGGTCTCTTCGTAAGTCTTGAAGCTCCTGAATAATAAACCAAAAAATGTTTTAATAGATATACACTATATAATAAGCGGAATAATAGCACACTGGTTAAGCACATGCAGTATATTGGTAGAAGAATGCTGAGGATGGAGGTGGCAGGCAAGAGGAAAAGAGGAAGACCAAGGAGGAGGTTTATGGATGTGGTGAGGGAAGACACGCAGGTAGATGAAAGAGGCAGATGTTGAAGTGATCCGCTGTGGCGGAATCACCAGAATGGAGAAGAGGAACTACAGTTATACTTTGTCCCTGAGATGGACTGGTGACCCGTCCAGGGTGTACCCCCGCCTCTCGCCCTATGTGTGCTGGGATAGGCGGACACGCGTGACCCCAGATTCGGGAATAAGCGGGTAAGAAGATGAATGAATGAATGAGTTACACTTTGGCAGACTCGCTTATCCAGAGCAACTTACATTTGGTCTCTCTTTTTTTTTTTTAACTAAGCAATCGTGGGTTAAGGACCTTGCTCAAGGGCCCATAGTGGTTACTTGGCGGAGGTGGGAATCGAACCCCGGTCTTCCTGGTATTAGTCCAACATGTTAACCACTAGGCTACCACTTCCACTTGCTTCTTCCAAGAATAAGAAGGAGGAGGAGCTTATTTTAAACTACAATCTGATGGGGTGTATCATCACTGTTGTATCACCACTGTTGGGCCCCTGAGCAGGGCCCCTAAACCTCCTATGCAAAAAAAAAGCACAACATTGTATTTACAATTACGTATTGTACAACACTCCCTTCCAGAAATTGCGTAACTCCGTCTGACGTCATATCCCGACCACAGTAAAGCGCGCTTCCACATTCCCGAACACCGGGACTTGTTTGAAGGTAAAACACGATGAAGTGGTGAATTGTTTAGTGTAAAACATGAGCCCTCTCGAACTGTGTTAGATCACAATGAACTGAATAAGATAGAGGGTCCGAGAAAGAATAACAAAGTGTGTGTATACAGCAGCTCAGCTAATGGTAAAACACACGCGCGAGCGCGCGCGCAAGTGTTTAAGCTAAATAATAAAACGGAAAATATTAAAATATTTAAACTGCTGCGCATATACGCAGTTAAATGATACTATACGTATTATATAAATCTATGTAATTAAACTTTCTATCATTCACAAATAAATAACCCGTCACAATAACCAAACCAAAAGCATGACTAAACGCATTAATGTACGACATGTTTTTACCACCAACAAACACCAGGAGTTAATTAAACACACCAAAGTACTAATACCATGTACCAGTACTAATACCATGGTTATCTGTTAGACTTCACATAACATACAGTGTGTGTCAACATTCGGCCAAAAACTTATATTATAGAACTTATATTATAGTCACGGGGGGGGGGGGGGGGGGGCCCTTATGACGTTGGTGTATTTTACTTTCTCAACATCTTTCCCGTTATTAGAAAAAATACTATAAACATAAAATAACCTAAAAAAAAAAAAACAGACCGAATTTTTAAATCACGTGTTCACTAAACACGTTTGTTAAAAACGTTCTCAACATTGTGTGTGTGTGTTATAAGTCTAGATTAATGTAACGAACAAATAAATAAATATTTATCCAAATAAAATACTCGTTACCCGGGGAACACATTTCCATTTATCTGCTTTGACTTTTTTTTTTATTATTTCTTACCTTCTGTATTCTTTTTAACGCCATAGCACCGCTGTTTGTGTGTCGACAATGTGTCAAAGTTTATAACTCTAAAAGAAACCCCTAAAAATACTTTGGATTTCCCTGAGAGAAACTGCTGTAAACGATAAGACCGTACCGAGAATCTCGACTACCGTCTACTTCCTGGATCGAATGGTCGCGTTACAAACCATGGACGAGCACTTGAATTAGGGGGGAAATACAGCGGAGTGGAGATCCGATATCTAGTGCACTAAGGGAGGGAAATAGTCCGATTTAAAATCAGACCGTATTAACTAACCAACGTCAAAATGAGGCGTTCATTCACGAATATTAGATTTGGCCATGTCATAATTCTGCGTCTGAAATCACATCCTATCAAGTGGTTAGCAAAGTCGCCTCACAAAAAGAAGGTCTCGGGTTCGATTCCCGGGCCATGTTCTATCCCACAGTCCAAAAACATGTACTTTACGTTGATTGGTGTTTCTAAATTGTCTGTAGGAGTGAATGTGTGTGTGATTGGTTATTCGTCTGGGTGTGGCCCTGTGATGGACTGGCGACCTGTCCAGTGTCTACCCCTGTCTCTCGCTCTATTTGAGCTGGGATAGGCACCAACAGACCCCCGTCACCCGACTTATTGAATAAGTGCGTAAGAAGATGAATGAATGAATGAATGAATGAATGAATGAATGAATGAATGAATGAAGACGAGTATGTGACGTGAGTAGTATATAGACGGATTATTAGTATTGGGAAAACGTATACAGAAAGTTCCCGGATGAGCTATAAAGCTATAAAATACCAGTTTATCTTTTACTCGGACTATCAAATACGATTAAATAAACTGTTTCTTTTATTTCATTCTGGAATGACAATACTATCATTTACTTTTCAAGCATTTGGCAGACGTCATTATCCGCGACATTATTAGAGCGACATACATTTATTTATTTATTTATTTATTTATTTATTTTATGTAAACGTTCAAATCTACTAAATTGCCACTGTTGGGTCCCTGAGCAAGGTCCTTAAACCCCAATTGCTCAGTTATACAAATATATGTAAAATAAAATTAAAAGCCCTCTCCAATGACAACCAAGTTACATGAACTCAGAGAAAAAACACACAAACACACAAAAACAAAATATAAAAACAAATCCAAATTTAGCTTCATGTTATTCATCCATTCATCTTCTTACCCGCTTATTCTCTAATTCAGGGTCATGAGGGTCTGCTGGAGCCTGTCCCAGCGCACATGGGGCGAGAGTTAGGGGTACACACACACACACACACACACACACACACACACACACATATCTATGGGCAATTTGGAGTCACCAATCAACCTAATGTCCACGTATTTAGACTGACAGATCCCTGGCCCAGAAAGGAATCGAACCCAGGATCTTCTTGTCTTTATGTTTTTTATGGGGAACAAAGAACTCGATTAATCGTCGCAATAAAAGAAAAAACCACACGATCAAACTGAAAGCATGACGAAGCGCATTATTGCACAACTAACATTAATCTAACACGAGGTATTACTAATAACACATACCAGGAACTAGTTAACCAGCCAATATTACTAAATTACTAACTAAACTGTACAATGTTTAACTCTTAAAATAACGTCCCTATAATTATTTTATACTTACTACTGGATGTTGTGGGGTGTGTGTGTGTGTGTGTGTGTGTGTGTGTGCGAGGGAGGGAGGGAGGGGGGCGGACGTCCTAATGACGTTGTTTGTATTTTATTTTGTCAAAATGTTTAGCATTCGTAAAATAATACAATAAAAAAGTAACTGATGTGTTCCCAAAATCAGAACGTTCTCAGGCCATTTATTCGTTAACATTAACTGCGTGTTATTGAGTGTATATACACACACACACACACACACACACACACACACACACACACACACATATCCAGTATTATAAGTATGTATTAACGTAAACAACCAATAAATAACTATTAATACAGAGAAATACATTATTGAATATTTTCCCATTTCTATTTCTTACCGTTTTTATTCTTTTTAACGCCATAGCACCGCTGTATGTGTGTGAATGTGTATATTGTATAAGTATAAGTATATGTTTATAAGTATATTGCTCTAAAAACTCTAACAATACTTTAGATTTCCCTGAGAGAAGCTGGTGTAAATAATAAGACCGAGAGCCTCGACTACCATCTACTTCCTGGATCGAGTGGTCACGTTACAAACCGCTCACTATGACTTGGACTAGGGGGAAATACAGCCGTAGTGGAGAGCCGATATCTAGTGCACTAAGAGATGGGAATAGTTCGGTTTAAAATCAGAGCGTGTAAACTAACCAACGTCAAAATGAGGTGTTATTGGTATTGTTGTTGCTGTTGTTATTGTTGTTAAGGTGTTGGACTAATACCAGAAAGACAGAAGTTCGATTCCCAGTACCACCAAGCCACCAAGGTGAGATCCTGAACAAGGCCCTTAACCCCCAATTGCTCAGTTGTAAATCGCTATGGAGGACATTATAACAAATATAATAATGACCAAAGACTTAACTTTATTGAATTCACAACACTAACCATTCATTCAATCATTTATTAATTCATTCATCATCTAACTCGTCTTATTTTTAAATTCAGAATCACGTTGGTCTGCTGGAGCCTAGGACCTATAAGGCGAATCTCAGGGCCACACATAGAAGAACTACCACACAAACACTCCTATGGGCAATTAAAAAACTTCATGTATATGTTGATTTTGGGAGTCTATCTATACAAAAGTCTGTACAAAAAAGAGATCGGAGGCGGGTGGAGGAAGCCTTCGCCATCTACCTCTGCCCTTCTACCTGTGCCCTTCAATGAAGGCTATTGGGGCCAATGGTGGTCTGCCTTCTAAGTCATGGCTTATTTTGCCGCCAATGGGGAGCGGTCTATTGTGGCTTTGGATGATGGCATGGCCTCTTCAGACACTGTTTAAGAGCTGCATACAGTCACAGATTTGGCTCTCATGGCTATGAAAAGAGTAGCACAAGTGATCGGTGCATCCTTGGCATTCTTGGTGGTCCTTCAGAGGCACCTCTGGTTGATGCTGGTGGATCTTAGATTGGAAACTCTTATTCAATGCCCCCATCTCTCCCTCTGGGCTGTTTGGCAACATAAGCCGAGTGGAGCATGTTGCAGAGGTACAGAAGCATGCCAAGGTGCTAAGCCGCGCAATTCCCAGACAAGCTGCTCAGCAGCAGCCACATGTGCTGGTTCCCCAGCGTCCAGTAAACAGAGCGTTTTGCAAATGCTCAGTCAGGATGTTAACATTAAAACAGCACCCTCAATTATTTGGACAAGTAGCCCACTCATGGCAGGTGTTAGTCAGCCATGTGCACATGCTGCTCCACTTAAAACGGCTGTGCATGAATATGCAAAAGAGCATCTTCGAACCTAGATTACAGTTACAGTTTGTCATGTGGTAGATGCTTTTATCCAGAGCGGCTTACATTTGGTCTCTTTTTTACAACGGAGCAATTGTGGGTTAAGAGTCTTGCTCAAGGGCCCACAGTGGTTGCTTGGTGGAGGTAGGAATCGAACCCCGCTCTTCCCAACACCTTAACCACTAGGCTACCACTTACTTTAGAGTAAATCTACCACATATCTGGAAATATGTTTTGACTCACTTTGAAGATAGCAATCATCTTATCCACCTTTTCAGATGGGGCAGTTATGCATGTGTGGCAACTTTTCAGAGGTTCCCGAGTATGATGACCTCGGCCTCAGCTGTCTGTCACAGAAGTCTCCTACATATGAGGTGAATGAAGTTATAGCAAAAGAGCTGGAAGAAGTACATGGAAGTGTGCTCAGCATGCTTTAGGAAACTCGAACTCCATCCCAGAAGTGGCTGTCTGTTTTGAAAAGGCAGGTCTTTGCTCAATGGTGTCACAGCCAACCGCGACCCAGTCAACTGCTCCGTGTCAGACATACTCAGTTCTCTCAAGCAAAGACTGGATATAAGCATATATAACTCTGCACAGAAAGATCCTGGCCCGGGATTCGACCCCGGGACCTTCTTGTTGTGAGGTGACCGTGCTTACTACTACACCACCGCGCCGCCCTTATAAGCAAACAATCATAGTGAAATTTCTTATAACACTTTTGCGAGATTATAAAACTGGTGGTGGCCTCACTGGTGGGCCAGACAGTGAGAGAGTAATCAGGGTGCTTCTATTTCCCTGTAATCTCTTAGCTATGACACAGGACTTGCTTAAGAACCCAACAGTGGCTGACTTGGCTGTGATGGGGCTTGAACCCAGGTCTTCTTTAGCAGTGGTGGGGCTTAAACCCATGCTTTATTAGTAGTGGAACCTGGTCTTCCTGGTCTTCTGATTAAAAACTCATTTGAGCCACCGGTTTTGTTTTTTTTGGGTTTTTTTTATTTAATGAAACGGGTCAAAATAATAAACACATCATATACAATATTTTAAATTATAGTTCATAATCATAGTTGACATATATTTTATTAATTATTTACAAAAATATTTTATTAATTATTTACAATCGCGAGCAGCTGACAATAAAGATATGTCGAATGTACCGCGGTGAATTTCATACTAGGAGAAGTTTAGTCTGGAGTTCTCCCACAATGCACCTGTTCTGTAAAAGGCGCCTTCCATGCTGCTGCAAAGGGCAGTAGGGTTCGTGTAGATTCAAACCGATTTTCTAAACCGTTACTTCTGCTAATCGGTTACTTTTCTAGACAATCTATAATATAGAAAGAGTGTTGGAGAGTGTAAAAGTGTCTGAGAGTGAGAGAGTCAGAATTATTTACAGTATGGCTCCATTCGGCTTGATGACAATTCGCGCTAATCTTTTGATCAGATCTTGGGGTCTTTTATCGGGTGCAGTTGCCGTAAGGTAACGTTATTGCGTGCGTGCGTGCGTGTGTGCGTGCGTGCGTGCGCGCGCGCGCGCGCGTGCGTGTGTGTGTGTGTGTGTGTTGTTAACGGTGTGTGTGTTTCTTCATGTGTTGTTTACTAAACTATGTGTGTGTGTGTTCATGTGTTGTTTACTAAACGGTGTGTGTGTGTGTGTGTGTGTGTGTTTCTCCATGTGTTGTTTACTAAACTGTGTGTGTGTGTGTGTGTGTGTGTTTCTCTTCATGTGTTGTTTACTAAACTGTGTGTGTGTGTGTGTGTGTGTGTGTGTGTTGTTTACTAAACTGTGTGTTCATGTGTTGTTTACTAAACTGTGTGTGTTCATGTGTTGTTTACTAAACTGTGTGTGTGTGTGTGTGTGTGTGTGTGTGTGTGTGTGTGTGTGTCGTTTACTAAACTGTGTGTGTGTGTGTGTGTGTTCATGTGTTGTTTACTAAACGGTGTGTGTGTTCATGTGTTGTTTACTAAACTGTGTGTGTGTGTGTGTGTGTGTGTGTGTGTGTGTGTTTCTCTTCATGTGTTTACTAAACTGTGTGTGTGTGTGTTGTTTACTAAACTGTGTGTGTTCATGTGTTGTTTACTAAACTGTGTGTGTGTGTGTGTGTGGGTCGTATCTCCTGTTCGTAGGTGTTCATGTGTCGCTCCAACATTAAAAAGCTTCAGCACTGTGACTGGTGGTGCTCCTAAGCGACCCCTGACTGCGTACCTGCGCTTTGTGAAGGAGCAGCAGCCCATCGTGGTCAGACAGAATCCAGGTGAGAGATGGAGTGTGTAATGAAGTGTGTAAGGAAGTATTAAACCCACCACATATTTTTTCTAGCCTTATTCACAGTGCGGTGGAAGTGATTTTGCTTAGTAAACTGTAATCATGTATTGATGAGGATGGACAGGATTAGGTGAGGGAGGACAGGTTGAGATGGTTTGGTCATGTGCAGAGGAGGGACATGCGGTATATTGGTAGACGAATGGTTTATGGAAAATGTTTATGGATGTGGTGAGGGAAGATATGCAGGTAGACTTTCAGTTATAATAAAGGGCGGCGCGGTGGCGTAGTAGATAGCACAGTTGCGTCAAAACAAGACTGTGTGGAGTTTGCATGTTCTCCCTGCGCTTGCATGGGTTTCCACCGGGTGCTCCAGCTTCCTCCCACAGTCCAAAAACATTAGGTGGATTGGTGATTGTAAATTGTCCATAGGAGTGAATGTGTGTGTGAATGG
>JAOTRA010104349.1:0-10928 GCA_026260255.1 Pseudolaguvia tuberculata
GTGTGTGTGTGTGTGTGTGTGTGTGTGTGTGTGTGTGTGTGTGTGTGTGTGTGTGTGTGTGTGTGCATGTGTGTGTTAGTTGGAGGTGGGGAATAACCAAGTTCTTTTCCCTCCTCATGTTGCCAAGCAGCCCGAATTGCTTGGCAACAGAGGAGTGAGCTGATTCGCAGCATACACACACACACACACACACACACACACACACACACACCCAGCCCCGGTTTCCCACTTCGCCCAGTGACGTTGTCTCGTCTCACTTCACACCTCAGCTGTGTTCTGTCACTTCCTTCTCTCCTGATGTCTGTGCAAATCCTTTTTTTACTGATGGAATCAAAACCACTTTAATTAATTGATTCATAAATATATATCAAATGTTTATATTTCTCATATGTTGCAGATGCCTTTATGCAGAATGCTTTATATTTATCTATTTTATTTAACCTGTCTGTGCAAGAAAAGGTTAAGGGCCTTGCTCAGGGGCCCCACTTAGTGCATCTTCCCCTGATATGTTTTCATCTTATTCTGTTTATAATGATCAATGTCTTATTAAAGTAGCGGTGCGGTGGTGTAACACAGCAAGAAGGTCCCAGGTTCGATCGCCGGCCAAGAGGTCTTAATGTGCAACTCTTGCATGGGTTTTCTGCAGGTACTGTGGTTTCCTCCCACAGTCCAAAAACGTACATTAGATTGGTTGGTGATACTAAATTGCCCATAAGAGTGAATGTATGGCCCTGTGATAGACAGGTGACCTGTCAATGATGTACCCCTATCTTTTGCCCTATGTTTGCTGGAATAGGGTCCAACAGAATGACCCTGAATTGGGGAATAAACTGCTTAAAAGATGAATGAATGAATGAATGAATGAATGAATGAATATCCTATTAAAATTATGGGATGCTGGTTAGCTAGTTGACAGTTTCCGCTTGAATGATGTTCACAAAGGTAAAAGAGATGTGAGACACTTGTCCCCTTTCAAGAGCTTCATTCTCTGGTGTAAAGCAGCTAATCAGGACAAAAAGGGGGGGGGGGCGGGGGTTATTGAGTGGAAGGTTTTTATTTTTAATACACGCACCCGGAGAACTAAAGGCCACCTTCATTACCATGGGAATGTGCAGTCTGCTCATTAGGTGCCGCACAACATGCGCCGCATTCATTCATCTTCAGTAACTGCTACTGTTCTTATTCCTAGCCCGAATCACTGAGGTTCAAACAGCCTCTTTCCCTTCTCCTTTGGGGAAACAGTCCATTTGGTTAAAAATAAAAAAATCCAGTCTGTTCATTTCAGTATTGTTACAGGACTAAAGGAAACAAAACAAAAAAGGTTTCAGTCATAAAGGTTATTAACATTTACAGCATCTTGCCAACGAAGCAGTTGCTGTTTAGGGACTTTGGTCAGGAAAGCAGCAGTAATAACTTGGTGGTGCTGGGAATCGAACCCCACGATCTTATAAATAGCAGCCCAGAGTTTTAATCACTGATCTGCCACCTTCCCACACACACTAGAGCAAAAAAAAAAAAAAAAAAAAAACAACAAGAGATTTTGCCGATATAAGATAAATGAGCAAGCTGTAATTAAGCCAGACTTGCTTCCATTTGTTTAACAACCTGAAAAGGGCAATGCCGACTCGCTCCTGTGGGATTTATAAACATTCCAAAAACAACTGTTAGGCAATTTCAGGTCCAGAGTCTATTTTTAGGATCTTCATTTTTTGGATTGATATCTAATGGTCACCATTATTAACTGGCAAATAAAAGAATTTTACAGCAGCTTTAAAATAACAATCTAAAACTATAGTTTTTGTCCATTGGAACAACAAGGTAAATCCGGAAAAATGAAACAGTTGTCGTCAAAGAAACTGACCACACTACTTAAACCGCACTACTTAAACCGCACTACTTAAACTGCACTACTTAAACCGCACTACTTAAACCGCACTACTTAAACCTTGAAATACATAGCAAGAATTTTGGAGGTTATTCTTCAACCTGCAAGAATTGTTACTACTAGTAGTAGTGCCATGGCTAATCTCTTCATTCAGACACTAATGTCATTTAAGGAGATCTGGGGAGGGTCAGTCACCATTCCAGTTCATCCCAAATGGGTTCAGTGGTGGTAAGAACTGGAGCAGGGGTGGTTTTTCACTCTAATAATAACCCAACATGTGATAATGGAGATTAGGGGTTTTGTGCTCAGGGTCATTGTCATGCTGGAACAGTGTTTGAGTCTCTTAGTTCCAGGGAAGAAATAATGTAATGTTACAACCTACAACAAACATACTAGACCAACTGTGGGCTTCCAGGTTTGTCGCAACAGTTTGAAGAGAATCCACATACCAAGCGGATGCTCAGGTGACCAAAAACTTTTGGCAATATAGTGTACATAAGCTCAGTGTTGTTCATCCCTAATTCACATCTTTTGTTTCTTGATAAATGAATGTGGTGTAAATCAAAAGAAAGAAATGTCTTGAACACACGAGTTCTATACACATGACATCCCTTTACTTTGAGGCAATGAGAGGTTTTATGTAAAGGGTCTAGCCAGCCAGACCAAGGTACAGAGGATCCACAAAGGGAAACTAAGGAGCGGAGAAGACGGCCGCATTGTACATTTCTCATCAATCAAACACTGTAGAAATGGACTTAGAGTCAGGATTTCCATCCATCCCATCAATCTTTGTCTTTCTTATACACGAACCGGTCTCCTTTCCCATAAATCCTGCTGCCAGACTTTCCACATTATCCCCTGAGGGCTACGAACATACACAGTCCTACAAACTTCTAGTGTTCGTTCATTCATCTTGTCACCCGCTTATTCCCTAATTCAGGTTCACGGGGGTCTGCTGGTGCCTATCCCAGCTCACGGGCAAAGATTCCTTGTTGTGACGCGACCTTGCTATCCACTACGCTACTGCGCAGCCCTACTTCCAGTGTTTTAAAAAGAAAATGAAATACACTAACAAGCGACATATGTTTATATTTAAAGATGATTTCTTACCACTTCCGGTAGCACTCCAGTGGCAAGGGCATGGATAGCCTTAACCAGGATGGTTAGTGCAGATAGGATAAACACCACTCCCAAAACTACACAAGCTCTGTAGAAAACACACAGTGTCGAAATGAGTTAGTTCGAGAAAATCAACAATTCAAACCATTCAGGCAAACTTCCAAAATAACATCATGGCCACTTCGAGCATTGGATCAATACATTGATTCTATTTATATAGAAATGTTCAGCAGTTGGGTTACTTTGGTTGCTCATGAATGCAGGGTGGAGCAGAAAGCACGGGACAGGGTGGTGTGATCAGTGAGGTGTTTAGATCCACAGTAACTTGCCAAGGAAAGTTTTTAATTTAGCATAGAACAGCATGTCAGTGAGGCAAGGGAGGCAAGGGAGGAAGATTAGTCATGTTAGCTGTCAATCACGGCCACAGTTGTGAGTGCTGAGAGATTTTAGTGTGTTACTGGAGGCTTTGGAACTAAACATGGTGGGGGAATGTGTAGGTGTAGCCCCCATTGTGTGCGGTAAGTTGTGTCACACAATCACATTTAGTACAATTTATAGTTGGAATAATAATTCAAATCCTAATATCACTTAAATATGAGAAACAGCAATGACAAAAATATCTTGTCTTCATGCTTTTCCTGGACCTCTCCTAACCATTTGTTAGCCTCATGCTAATGCTGCCCTTTATGATGCTAAACCAAAAAAAATGGAAGATCATTCCGTGGTGGCGATATTATCTATTTATCATGTTTAAACGTGACCTTTAAAAGAGTCTCGCTTGTGTTGTCAGGAAAGCACAATGGATTGCATGCTCTAGCTGAAATACTCTAGATCCGTCTTCAGTGACGGTCATAATCCAACCATGGGACACTTGCTTGGTACGTTTACAGTGAACTTCATGGACACTTCACGGACACTCCATGGACACGTCAGCAATCACAGAGTTCCTGTAAGCACAATATCACTAATATCCAAAGGTTCTACAAACAAAACACAAACAAAGGTTTGCTAAATCGATATTGAAGTAGCCTAGCTAGCTACTCAACATCGATATCTACATTTGTCCATACTTTACTATTACTTTGGAAAACTGCCAACGCAGAAATCCGCAAAAATTTTCTTAGAGCTAACGCCATTGTGACAAGTGTTTCGAATCATGATCTTGAACACGAATAAGTGTTCATTCATTCATTCATTCATTCATTCATTCATTCATTCATTCATCTTTTTACCTGCTTATTCCCTAATTCAGGGACCCTATTATTATTGTTAATTTTTAATAGCTGATCGGAACGATTTATTGGCAATACTTGATTGGTCTGCCTATTGTAACAAGCCAATCACTTCAGATTAAAACTTTTTAATACAGCTAAAGTTTCATTAACTCATTAATAGAGTTCGATCCATTTAAATTAAACATGTTATAGCTAACATGTTTAGTAATAATTATAAAAATCTGAAATTCTAATGTAAGTTTTTGAAATAAATTAATATCATGTATGTAAGAACTGAGACTCCGGAGGGCCGCCTGCAGAGGGCGCCCTCGCCTGAATACTAATCAATCACTTCCTGCTTGAGTCAATTGGGCGTGGGCTCCCTATTTAAGCAGGTGGCCTACTGGAGTCTAATTGCGAAGTATTGTTGCCATAGGCCTTTACCAAGCAGTTTACTACTATTGACTTTTGGACACCTCTTGGATTATTGAACTTTGTATTACGGACTTTGACTATTCTTCTGCCTAACGATTGGGATTCTGTTTGCCTTTACATTCTTCCCCGTTATCCTGAATAGACTATCTTCTTGTTCTACTGCATTATGGATTCATCTAATTACTCACAAGCTGCGCGGTTACAGAATACTTCGCCTACGACGAATCCAGCAGAGATCAGAACCTTGGAGGATCTTCTGGCGGCGCTGAACACACAAGCTCAGACCATCCGGGCCTTGCAGGAGCAGGTGAGCGCTCTGACCGCCGCCCCAGCTCAAGCTCCTCCGGCTGCGCTCCCAAGCGCAACCCCTGCCTCCCTGCCCGATAAATTCAACGGAGATCCAGACCGATGTCGCGGTTTCATTCACTAATGCCGTATGTTTTTCTTTGAACAGTCTTCTAGATTCCCCTATGAGGGTAAAAAATGCATCTTTCTTATTTCATTACTCACAGAGCACGCATTGGAATGGGCTACTGCGGTGTGGGAGTCTGAGGAGAGAATGCGAACTTCCAGTGACTATTTCATCGCTCAGTTACGGGAGATATTCGAGCACCCAGCTGGTGGGCTCGATGTGTCAACTCGTATACTGCGCCTGCGTCAAGGGTCTCGGTCAGCCGCTGATTACACGATCGCTTTTCGCACACTAGGAGCTCAAAGCGGAATGAATGATGTTGCACTTAAAGTGTTATTCAAGTAGGGGCTACGATCGGAGCTTCAAGCGGAGCTGGTGTGTCGCGGAGAGGAAGACTCGTATTCAGAGTTCATTCAACGGGCGATTCACGTGGACAACCTCATGCGTAACCACCCCACTGGTCCTCTCCTTCCTTCCTTTGCGAGCGAACCCTCTGCTCCACGATCACTCCCTGAAAGTGAGCCTATGCAAATCGGAGTGCACAAGTTAGGCGCAGCTGAGAAGCTACGGCGTCAGCAGCTTGGTTTATGTTTATACTGCGGAGAGTCTGGTCACCTCTGTCCCCAGTGCCCCGCTCTGATGAGGAAATTGCAGCGTCAAGTAAGTGCATCTGCTCATACTATCAATGCGGGGGCGAGCTTAAGTATCGAAGTGCAGATACATGTTTAAGGTTTCGCGTCTGCTTTCTGCTCTTGTGGACTCAGGTTCTGCACTGAATTTAATGGACGAGAAATTGGCGAGAGACTTATGCGTACCCACCGTGACCGGCGTTCCTACCCATCACATAACTGCTATTGATGGCCAATTGAAAAGCAATCATGGAGAAAACACAACCTCTCTCGCTTGAAGTAGGCTCCGCCCACCAGGAGAAAATCATCTTGCGTAAGCTCCCAAAATTCCGCTCATTCTGGGTTATCCCTGGTTGGCATACCACGATCCGGTTATCTCATGGAAACAGGGAAAAATTGTACGGTGGTCTCAGATGTGTGGTAAATCATGCATAAAATCTCAAAGGGCCGCTGTGCACCCGTTTAAATATGTCGGTCTGGCCAGAGAACGTACCCTCATGCTATCGTGATTTGGCTGAAGTGTTTAGTAAGGAAAGGGTGGCTGAACTACCACCCCACCGTGATGTGGGCTGCAGCATTCGTCTCCTAGAAAACACAACCCCCCCAAAGAGCCGAAACTATCCCCTCTCTAAACCTGAAATGGAGGCCTTAGATCATTACATTGACGAAGCCCTAGCGGCTGGGCACATCCGGCCGTCCTCTTCGCCTGCAGGTGCCGGATTCATTTTCATAACCAAAAAAGATGGAAGCCTACGGCCGTGTATAGATTATAGGGGGCTGAATAGCATTACCATCAAAAACCATTATCCTCTGCCTTTGGTGCCGTCCGCTCCGGAACAGATGAAGGACGCCCGCATTTTCACTAAGCTGGACTTTCGCAGAGCTTACAACCTGGTCCGAATTCGCGAAGGGGACAAGGGGAAGACAGCCTTCGTCACCCAAAAGGGCCACTACGAGAACCTTGTTATGCCATACGGTCTTTGTAACGCTCCAGCAGTGTTCCAGTCGTTCATCAACGATGTTCTACGCGATCTGCTCAATGTGTGTGTGATCGCCTACATAGATGATATCTTGGTGTTCTCACAAAATGAGGAACAGCATAAGAATCACGTTAGGGCAGTGCTACAGAGACTGAGGGCCAATAAGCTATTCGTAAAAGCTGAGAAGTGCCACTTTCACACTACTGAAGTACAGTTCCTTGGATACATTGTGAACACAAAAGGGGTCAAGATGGAGCCGGGTGGGGCGCAGGCTGTCCAAGATTGGCCTCGTCCACGATCAGTTAAGGAGTTACAGCGCTTCTTGGGGTTTGCCAACTTTTATCGGCGTTTCATTCAAAACTTCAGCCTCACAGCCGCCCCATTAACCGCTCTTCTTAAAGGAAAGCCTACTAAGTTAGCCTGCAGCTACTAAGGCTTTTGAAACACTCAAACAAATTCACGGTAGCCCCCACTCTCATGCATCCTGACCCTGCGCTTCCATTTCTGGTAGAGGTGGATGTTAGTAACTGCGGGATTGGGGCGGTGTTATCCCAGAGGCAAGGCTACACCCATGCGCCTACTATTCACATAATCTCACTCCGGCGGAGGTCAACTATGATGTAGGAAATAAGGAATTGTTGGCAGTTAAAGAGGCCCTGCTGGAGTGGCGTCACTGGTTAGAAGGGAGCGCACACTGTTCACTGTTCTCACTGACCATCGTAACCTTGAATATATAAAGAGGGCCCACAGGTTGAACGCACGTCAAGCACGATGGGCACTGTTTTTTACACGATTTAATTTTACTGTCACCTACAGGCCGGGGACGAAGAACAGCAAAGCAGACGCCCTCTCTCGCAGGCATGACCCGGTCAACCGCGACTGCATAAAAAAGAGCATCCTCGACCCCAGCCTGGCGGTGGCCCCGGTGTTATGGGACTTATCCGAGGAGATTTGTGAAGCTAATGAGTGACTATGCCCACCGCAGTTCCTGAGTTTCACCAACGCTTAATGGTTTGGGCTCACACTTCTCTCAGTGCGGGGCACCCAGGTGCACGGAGGACCCTTGAAATGTTAAGTGGCACATACTGGTGGCCGCGTATGATGGAGGACACGAGAGATTTCGTACGATCATGTGCAGTGTGCGCCCAGGCCAAGACCCCTCGACATCTGCCTGAGGGCCTTTTGCATCCTCTGCCCATTCCCCAGCGACCCTGGTCGCACCTCACCCTGGACTTCGACACCGATCTGCCCTGCCTCCCTCTAATGTGTATACTGCGGTGCTCACAATGGTAGGTTCTATAAAGCCTGTCGTCTAATTCCCTTAAAGGGCCTGCCCTCTGCCACTCATACAGCCGCTTTGTTATTTACTAATGTTTTTACGACCTACGGATTGCCAGAGGACATTGTTTCTGGACGGAGTTCTGCAAGTGCCTGGATATCAACGTAAGCCTCACCTCTGGATACCATCCTCAGTCTAATGGCCAAGCCGACCGCATGAACCAGGAACTAGGGCGCTATCTCCGGTCGTACTGTGCTAATGACCAGCATCGCTGGAGTGAATTTCTACCTTGGGCTGAGTATGCACAAAATTCGCTCAGGCACTCATCAACCGGATTGACCCCTTTTCAGTGTGTGCTAGGTTACCAGCCTCCCCTATTCCCATGGTCCGGGGAACCGTCCAGTGTGCCGTCCGTGAAGGACTGGTACCAGCGCAGCACACGAACCTGGGAAGGGGCGCATGTGCGACAGCAGAGGGCCATACTCTCCCAAAAGCGACAAGCTGACAAGCGACGCCTACCGGCCCCCGCCTACCCGCCTGGACAGCGGATCTGGCTGTCCACCAAACACTTGAGGCTCAAGCAACCGAGCAAAAAGTTGAGTCCGAAATATGTGGGCCCTTTCAAGATTCTCCGCCACGTAAACGATGTATCTTACAAGTTACAGTTGCCTGCTCACATGCGTATCGCCTCCACGTTTCACGTGTCCCTTTTGAAGCCCTACATTCCCCCAGGTGGGTCAAGCGAGCTCAGGTTGGAACCACCAATGCCCATCGAGCTGGAGGACGGGCTAGCTTACACTGTGCGAGAGATTCTTAACTCCAGACAGCGGCGGGGTGGAATGTAATACTTGGTAGACTGGGAAGGTTACGGACCAGAGGAACAAACTTGGGTGAAGACTCGGGACATTATGGATCCTACATTGATTCGAGATTTACACACCCGCCATCCCAAGCTTCCGGCACCTCGCCCCAGGGGGCGCCCTAGGGGACGGGGTACTGTAAGAACTGAGACCCCGGAGGACCGCCTGCAGAGAGTGATTCATTAGTATTTGCCTGAATGCTAATGAATCACTTCCTGTTTGAGTCAATTGGGCGTGGGCTCCCTATTTAAGCAGGTGGCCTACTGGAGTCTAATTGCGAAGTATTGTTGCCATAGGCCTTTACCAAGCAGTTTACTACTATTGACTTTTGGACACCTCTTGGATTATTGAACTTTGTATTACGGACTTTGACTATTCTTCTGCCTAACGATTTGGATTCTGTTTGCCTTTACCCTCTTCCCCGTTATCCTGAATAGACTATCTTCTTGTTCTATCTTCTATCTGCATTACGGATTCATCTGATTACTCAGAAGCTGCGCGGTTACAATGTATTTTATTTAGTTTGTAGTTTTGTAAACGTTATCCACATTTTACTGCTTTGGAATTGTTAACACTCATAACAACATTCTCATAACTAAAATCGTCTGCATGTCTGCTGACTTGGCCCTGTTCTACAGCGCCACACTGGTTTAACTGTGCTACTGCAGGCCCATATGTAACGTCCTACAAGACCAACATAACACCAAAATGTATTTTTACACATTGCTGACATTGTAGTTAATATAGACTGCACAACCAATCAGATTGCAATGACCTGGATCTGCAGCAGGAGTTTTGCATGTTCTCCCTATGCTGGGTTTACTCCAGGTTCTCTGGTTTCCTCCCACAGTCCAAAAAATATGTACATTAGGTTGATTATGATTCTGCCTGTAAGAGTAAGTGAGTGTGTTTTTAGCCCTACAGTAACTTACAGTTGCAAGGTTACAGGGTTCTGGCCCTGTAATGGACTGGCGACCTTCACAGGCTGCCATCCTTAATTAAGGATGAATGAATGAATATTGCTGGTTCTTTTGGTTGTTTGACACTGAAACACTGAACCGAATATTAATAGTAAAGAATAAATGGTGTCTGATGATGGTGTCTTTTGGTGGTGATGTTGCTGCAGTACACTTCCCTGCAGAAGATCAGAGGTGTGCTCAGAATTCCGGCTGCTTGATTTAGTTGCGAATTGAAATGCTACTGGGTGGCGAGTATCTTTCTTTTTTTTCAAAGGTCAAATTCCGCTTGTTTAAATTTATCTTAAGCATATAAACCTTATATATAACTTTAATTGAGTTTCACATTGACCTAGGCTTAGATTGTCACAATTGCCCAAATGAGTCTTATTTTCCGGCATTAAGCAGACACCCTTATTCAGTAAATTAGGAACCCAGTGGTGGCAGCTTGGCGGTGCTGGAAATTGAACCCATGGTCTTTAGCAGGCTAAAACATGGAGCTAGCTTTTCTGTGAATGATTACTTTTCATCATCTACTAAGCCACTTATTCCCAAATTCAGAGTCACACTTCGTCAAGCATATGCACACACACTCCTGTGGGTGTGTAAGAATCACCAATCAACCTTATGTACATGTTTTTGGACTGTGGAAGGAAACCGGAGTACCCTGAGAAATGGTGAACATGCAAACATGCACAGAAAGATCATGCTAATCGCTACGTCACCGTGCCACTCCCTGAATGGGCAATTAATTTTAGTACAGTATTCCAGACATCATTGCTTTAAGTAACTTGGACACCAGACTCTCAATAAAACGTCCAGGTGCGAGGATGAGCGCTTAATCCACCCAGATTCTGTTTTTCCTCTCGTCCATGCAGGTCCTATAAATCTCCCGGTTGATCTGGATGCTGTTAGCTCAGACGTGTCCACGCCCACACACTGCCGGGGAATCACAAGGTTTGTTCTCTAAACCTTTCCACTGGCGGCTCGTTTGTTAATGATATTCACACCCACATACCTCTACTGCCAGCAAGGAGAGATCTCAGGAGAGCCTGGTACCCATGGGAGAGACAGTTGAATACATGGTTGTGTGTGTGTGTGTGTGTGTGTGTGTGTGTGTGTGTGTGTGTGTGTGTGTGTGTGTGTGTGTGTGTGTGTG
>JAOTRA010104404.1:0-10925 GCA_026260255.1 Pseudolaguvia tuberculata
TATACATACATACAGCGGCCCTGTGATAGACTGGTGACCTGTTTCGGGTGTAACCCTACCTGTGCGTTGTGATGGTCTCCAGCAAACCTCTGTGACCCTGAATTAGGGAATAAGCGGGTTAAGGAATGTATGAAGTGTATTCTGTATTCATGTGTTTACAACCCGCAGACTCGTTACAGTGACGCGGTTCAGTCAAGGACGGATTTTTTCCTCATTGGCTTTCCACAAGCCGCTAATCTTCTCAGATGTGCGCCTTCCTCTTTACTCTGATTCAGAAGAGTTTGCGTGTCGGAGCCCAAAGCATAAACCCGCAGAAAAATCACCATAGTAACCATCTGCCATCCGCACACGGACTGTAGACCCGGAAATATGAAGACTTTCCCCGTTAATGTCTCCTGCGCCAAAGAGGACAAGACTTTAGCGGAGTAAAATCTGCCAGGTACGTGCGCATGATGCTGAGCTTTCTCGCGAGATTTCCGTTCTATCGACTGTGATATTAACGCGCTTTTAAAATAATTCTTAAAGAATTTAAGTAAAATTATATTCTGCTTCATTTCTATAAACCTTTTTATTAGTTCTAGCTTTCCCCCCCCAGTCGCACTTATTTGAGTATTTGACAATTAGGGGCCTTGCTCAGGGGTCCAGCAGAGTCAGCATGGGGATGGTGGGAATTGAACACAATCAAACCCGTAACCACCAAACTTCCTAGTAAAATTCCTCAGAATGTGAATGTTAATATTATGATTGCTTTATTATTATATTAATAATGATTATTATTAGTAGCAGTAGTATTAATATTAGCATTTTTATAATTATTAGTATGATTATTATTTTTGTTTTTTTTAATATAAGGGGTCTATTTAAAAGTCACTATGTTATTGGCACATCGAGTACAGCATGCAGTAAAATACTTTATACGTTTGTCTGACAAAAGTATAAAGTTTAATTGCCTAATAGGAAATAAACTCAAAGTATAATTCTACATAAAAGAGGGAACTAATATCACTGTGCTGTATTTTTATAGTGTTATGGGTTAAGGTTTGTCTTTTTGTCCAAATGTGAATCTAGTGTGTGAATATTGAGCGGTGAGGGATGGAGCAGATAGGAAAGTCCTGCTATTGGCTACTTGGTGTTTCCTACACTTTAGTACTGCAGTTTACTATAAGTGTGTGTGTAATATTTATCTAAACACATACAGTTACATCACCACCCTCATTACTGTCGTTACTGTTTATCCTAACTAACACTTCACCTCTTAGGACTCTTCGCATTTTCATACTGATGGTTTCATCCTGACATTTTTGATACTTCAGATCCTCTAAGCCGTCACTGCGGAACCCTGGAGCCTGTAAAACACTCACACCTGTGAGTCTGTCTTTAACCAAAATGCATCTAGATAGATATAATCAAGTTTTAAGGTGGTATAAAAGCCAAATAATAGAGCTGAGAAATGGTGGCTTACTGGTTAAGACTTATACCAGAAAGACCAGGGTTCGATACCCAGCTCCACCAAACTACCACTGTGGAAGGCTTTTAACCCCCAATTGCTCAACTGTACAAAAGAGGTGGATATGAGTGTCAGCCAAATGCTGTAAATGTAAATGGATGTGGTGGTTAAGGTGTTGGACTGATACAGAAAGTGTTGGACATTCCCAGAACCACCAAGCCTCTACTGTGGGCCCCTGAGAAAGGTCCTTAACCCCTAATTGCTCAATTGAGCAAGAGATTAACTGTAAGTCGCTCTGGATAAGAGCATCTCCTAAATGCTGTACATGTAAAAAGGGAGAAATGTTCTGGAAAGTTGCTTGTGTAAATTAGATATATATTTTGTATGGTTTCCCCCGGGTACTCTGGTTTCTTCCCCACAGTCCAAAATGTTGGTTAGGTTGATTGATTCTAAATTGCCCATATGAGTGAATGTTTGTGTGAGTGGTTGTTCTATGTCGTCTGTGTGCCCCTGCGATGGACTGGTGTCCTGTCTATAGTGTACCCTTGACTGGCCATGACCCTGAATTAGGGAATAAGCAGGTTAGAAGAAGACTTGCTGAATAAATGATGATAAACTTTTATTTCTTTCTGCTATCCTACATGTAACATCTTTATTAATTAGAGGTTTTAATTTCTATCAGGATAAGTTATAAAACTAATTTAACAGTAAATCGAAATCTATACAAACCACAGTGTGAAGTCTGTTAATTAATAATGTTAGATTATCATCATCATCATCATTCATTCATCTTACCCGTTTATTCCTTAATTCGGGGTCACTGGGGTTTGCTGGTGTAATATAATATATTATATATTATTGTAATGTATAATAATAACTAATAGTATTAAATAGTAATAATGTTGATTTTGACTGTATCTCGATAATGACACTATTTAAAGTCCCTTTTGAAGTCAGTCCAACATTTATACAATCGAACAAAAGATTGTTTACTCAAAGAACAAAGGTGTGTGTGTGTGTGTGTGTGTGTGTGTGTGTGTGTGTGTGTGTGTGTGTGTGTCTGAGTCTGAGTCTGAGAGAGTAGTGAGAGAGTGTGGATGTGTGGGGGGAGTATGTTTGTCCCCACCACCTGCCATAACAAAGCCCTTGCCATGAAAGAAAAACCCATGCAAATACATCCACCTGCTCGCCCCTTCATTCTCCACAATCCCCTTTAATAAGCACATGGATAAGATCGGAGACTCATGCACAGGGGCAACATGTTGGGAGGTGAGGGGGCAGTTAGGAGAATACAGAGTTCCTATACCCCAAATATTTCTTTTATTAGTAGTAAACATGCAGAAGGTGTATGTAGGTGTATTAACATTAAATAGTTTTCATGATTGCTAGCTGCACCCCTAATCCTACATATGGTTTGCTCCAGAGTCATGTGATCAGATCTGTTCTAAATGCTGAAGGTCAATCTGAGGTCTGCGTCCTTATATGTTTATCAGGCTGTGGATCACGGGACCACAGCAAATCCGTTTAGCTTCTTAATCAACTTTCCGCTGTGTCTCTAAAACTCACAGCGCGCTCTCGTATCGCCTCTTCCTCCCAACTCGACTCCACTCGATTCCATCACGAGGCATAGACGTGACCCAGCAGAGTCAGGAGGAGATTCGGTTTCCTTTGGTGTTATTTATGTTGTGTCTACCTTGAAAAATGAGTCTAAACAAAGTTTGTTAGAGAAACGGTATCAGTCTGATGTCAGGCCATTGTTTTCATCATGTCTGTGCTGCACTAAAACAATGGCGGTATAAATGATCTTCCATACGAGACACAACACGCCAAACTTCAACACCAAAAGACCTGAATACCCTCAAAAGAAGTGAAAGGTCTGGAAGGCCAGAAATTTGAAGAGCATAAATAACCACTCATGAGTCATAAATGCAGGTTAGTGATATTTGTGTCCTTTGAATTGATCAGTAATAATAAACTGAATACTGAAACATTCTGTTAACTGCCACCAAGAGTGTTATTACCAAAATACTCGCAGCATCTCCTGCTCTTCGGTCAGGATGTTTACTCAGTGGTAGCTCAAATGGGTAGTGGGCAGTGGTAGCTCAAATGGTTATGGTGTCGAGTGGTTGATTGGGAGACCAGGAAGACCTAGGTTCAAGCCCCACCACCGCCAAGGAAGACCTGGGCTCAAATCCGCCACTGTTGGGTCCTTAAGCAAGACTCAAGACTTTCTGCTCCAGGGGGCGCTATACAATAGCTGACCCTGCGCTCTGACCCCCAACTTACTAAGATGGAATATGCAAAGTAAAACATTTCACTATATGTTGGACTCTGCATAAATCATGTATGTAATAAAATAAATTGGAATTCTATTCTATTCTAAATCGTTACCCTTCCTCCTCCTCCTCCTCTAATACACAGTTCTTTCTATAATAACATTTGCTAAGGAAGTTGTATTTATAATTTGAATTATGTAGCTTGAGCGGCGTGGTTAGCATGGGCATCTTAAACATGAACGTCCCGCATTCGATTCCCACACCAGGGGTCTTCCTGTGCTCGCTTTGCATAGTCTCTCTGCGCATGTATGGATTTTCTCTGGTTATTCCGGTTTCCTCTTACGTTCCAAAAACATTAAGTTCATTGGTGATTCTAAATTGCCCATAGGTGCATAGACTGTGATGGACTGGTGACCTCTCCAGGGTGTACCCTTGCCTTCCACCCTATATGCACTAGGATAGGCTCTAGCAGACCTCTGTGACCCTGAATAAGGGAATAAGCAGGTTATAAGGTGAATGAATGAATATGATGTTGAAGATAATATAAAACAGATTAGAGAGAACATCTCCACAGACATGCACCATTTATGGACATTGACATTGTTTTATAAAGATCTCTTGTTGCAGCAGTTATATAGCGAGAAGCTAATGGTCTCATTCATACTAAGCAAACAGCTGCAGTCTGAGTCTTTACTGCTAAAAAGAGCTTTTATTGACTTTCGGTCCCATATAAAGAGCCTTTCCTCTGACATGAATTCAGCTTGTAACACGGGCGTCTACAGACGTGAACTGTTCTAGCAGATACCCGGCACCAGGCGACTGGATCAGTAAACAGACTCGGTGATACCTGTACTGTTTAAATAGTGTGATTCACTCACACTCATTCAAACAATTAATTAATTAATTAGGGAATAAGCGAGTAAGGAGATAAGTCAGTGAATGTTTTCCGCCACCATGATGGTGGACCTTGCCACCCTTTTAGTGGTTGTTACACTTGGATTTGTACCAATAATGAGCTGTTTAGTGATTGGACTCAAAGCACCTTTGTACATCATTCTGGACAAGAGCGTCTGCTAAATGGAAATATAAAAGTAAATGACCTTTTTCTAAACGTTAAAAGTTTATTTGTTTGTTTTTTAAAATACTGTTCTAAATATTTAGACATCGTTCTCATCCTCTTACTATACACAATAAAAGTAGTAGATTTTGAACAATGTCAATTTCATCATGACTTATTTCTTTCTTCTTTGTTTGACATATAAAAAAAGTGTTGCTTTAATTGTGTAAAGCCATATTTTAAAAAAATAGCTCTTGGAACGCAGTACCAATAGTAAAGATCACGGGTGTACCTCTAATGCCAGTATACGGTTACACACAGTTGTTTCCATTTCCATTTATTTGCCTCTACAGCGCAGTTAAATCTGTTTCTTTGCATATAACATCTTGGAAAGTTGGTCAGATTACATGGTCGGCTATGATGTGGCGCCTCTGGAGCAAGAAGGGTTAAGGGTCTTGTTGAAAGACCCAACAGTGGCAGACTGGCCGGGGTGAAGTTTTAGTCCGGATCCTCCTGGTCTTCCAATTTACAATTGGAATTCCCACAACTGTGCATATCCTATAATCTAATAGTGTATTAATTCTATATATATTTGCTCTACCACAAATTTGTCACTGTTTGCTTTCCATAGCCACTCCTCTCTGAGACCCTGAGATTGACCTTTGAGAATATGTTAGCACCTTTTCCTGTTCCCCTTCTCCACTGTCTCTTTAGAATAGCATTACGCTGTGTGTTTGTAATATAAATAGAAGCAAGCTGGCGGTATACATCCTAAGTGCTTATTTCACAGTCGAGGCCGGGTTTCTCTCGCTGTTTCTTATGCAGCGAAGTGTTGAGTCTCTCTGTGGAATTACTCAGTGAATCCAAAACAGGAAGAGACCAGTCATTTCACGCAGCTATGGCTCAATTTTACTTTAAAGAAGGAGCCCAATTAGACCTACGAAGGGGAGAAGGAGGTCAAGCACATGCTGGTAATAGTTAATTATTAAGGAAGTGATTAGGGGCGGCAATCGTGACACCATCCCGAAGTCTCATGTATTTTTCAGTAAACATGGCAGAAAAAAGTGTGAACTAAAAAGGAAATTGCTTGTAATAGTAAGACGGTGCGAGAACTGTGAAATGACTGTGTGTGTCCTGTACTCGTTATAATGCAGGTCTAGAACCATGAGTATCCAAACCGAGGATGTCGGTGTATTAACAGCACAGGATACTTCGGAGCCCCTGAAGGAGGACGACCCACACAGCAATTCCCACTTCAGGCAAGTTAAGACACATGTTTCTGTGGGGTAGATTTATTCCCGCCCTGTGGTATTATAATAATAAAAATACTGGACATAGAAGATATTTATTTCAACGAGAGAATCAGTTATTAAGATGGGATGGGATTTTTTTTGGGGGGGATAGCGAATACACACTCAGTCGAATAAATATAGCAAACTGTACATTTTGAAAAGAAGCTAAATGTTTTGGCACCCTTCAGCGTCGATGAAAAGGATTATTACGTTAAAACATTGATTAAAAGTTTAATCTCGGGACTCTTAATTTGCAAATAATAATCTACTTAGTTAATTTCTAATTTTTCTGATGTGATTCTGTAAGGATGCTTTGAAACAATCACGTTTATTACAAATTACTATATAAGTGAAGGTGACTTGATATAAAAATCTGTTTTGTCTCCAAACATAAAGAAAATAAAACCTTATCAAAAACTATATATATACTGTATATATATTCTATATAATTATATTAAGCGATCAATGATGCAACAAGGGCTCTCCTCTTGTTTTCCCTTCTAAAGAGAACACTGTTTGTCCGAATTTTAAATATGATGTGGAAGCGAAATGCTGCTTATTGATGATGGCATGCTTTTTTTTCTTTTCCATTGGGTTGTTTGGCTGTGTAGAGTGTAAATGCAGATATCGGATACGGGTCAGTTTTAAAATATGAAGTAAGCCTGTCATCAAAAAAACCTCCCACATCTTCTATAGTCACCAAATTAGAATTAGGCATCAAGATCTGCAGTGTAAATTATTTTAATTATTAAAGATTCCCCATTAATAGAAAGTCTCATTCAACATAACGTTCCATGAACAACAGGTGATACCGTACGCCTACCGACGGAAAATTTACCAAAACATATTCGAAGGAATAGTTAGTAGTAGAAAAGCTGTAGATTTAACTAAACGTTGAAAAGTGATTATTTTTTATTAAACGTGTCTCATCTGTCATTTTTAAATATTCCGTATATCTCATGAAAAGTAATACATCTGTACGGTCATGAACATAATTCAGTAATCTACCAACTGGAGGCAAAATAAATACATTTAATGCCATAAAATACCACCAACGACCCCCCCCCCCCACTCCTATACACACACGCGCGCACACACACACACACACACACACTGATCAGGAAACATTATGTAGCTTATAGAAAAAAGTTAAAGAACACTTAATGATTCTAGTTTTCTGCTTTAACTGTTTATACGGTACTTAATGTTCTCTTAATGTTCTATAAAAACTTCAGCCCACATGGAGTGCCGTACGTCATGTATCCAGCCCCGGGGCACTTCATACCCTCTACAGGAACATTTCTCCACCGGATTTGGCTTGGCAGCATGCTGCTGGCTCTTACCCCTGATTGCAGTGGGTTTTTTTTTGCTAAGCTTTGTCCCAATAGTGCCAGTCACCTTCTAGCTTCAGGTCAGCATCAGCAGCACTGGGTTCGGTTGCAATCGGTAGTCTGCTGGTTTGATGCTGTTTGACTTTGGATAAATTATTGACAACAGGTTGTTTGCTCTCACAGCGTTAAGTTCAGGTTTATTTTCTCATGTAGTCTGTAACTATCAGTGGAGTAATCCTTAAAACAAAGCCAAAGTATTGGATGAAAGTAAACTGGAAAGACCACCAAATTACGTTTTACCCGTCCAGGGTGTACCCCTGCCTCTCGCTTAATGTGCGCTGGATAGGCACCAACAGACCCTCGTGACACTATATCAGGATTTCAGGAACTGTGAGCCAAATTGGTGTTGGCGTCCTTCCTCATCTGGGTCCAGTATGCCTGGCTCATTAAAGGTGAAAGGTGACATGCTAAAGGTGAATATTTTCATTGAGAGTGACAAGGATGGACAGGATTAGAAATGGGTTTATTAGAGGGACGGCACATGTAGGATGTTTTGGAGACAAGGTGAAGGACGCTAGATGGTTTGGACATGTGCAAAGGAGGGAGATGCAGTATATTGGTAGAAGAATGCTGGGGATGGAGGTGCCAAGCAAGAGGAAAAGAGGAAGACCAAAGAGGAGGTTTATGGATGTGCTGAGGGGAGACATGCAGGGTAGTTGGAGTGAAAGAGGCAGATGTACAGAACAGGGTAGTGTGGAGAAGAGCAATCCGCTCAAAGGAGAAGATGATATAATATATAATATGAATTCAAATAATAAAAAAATGTAATCCTTATTTTTCTAAAGTAAGTGACAGTAAGCCACAGTAGATGGATGAACAGCCTCTGGAGACTCGGGCTACCAACCTATGAAATAGTGTAAAAACATGAAAAAAATGGCTGCCCTTGTTCTAACTTGCTAATTTAATTTCCATGGTTACAACAGGACGGGATACTAGGATCTCTGACTGCCGGCTCTGTTATGAGTAGTGTAGCATTCTTTTAACATGTACTATTGATGTGCCACTTTGTATATCTGGTGTTAATGTAATACTCGAAACATACAGTGGCATTGTAGCAATCCTGGGATTTGACCTCACAACCTTCTGTTTATTAATGAGTTTAAACTCGTGTTACGAGTTACCACGAGAGGAAACATATGCTTTGGGTTGCTATTGTTCTTCCTGATAAATGTCTATTAGTTGCCCACACACACACACACACACACACACACACACACACACACACACACACACACACACTGTTTGTCTAATGAAACAGTCACACATCAGACTGGCTCATGAATACATCACTGCTCCTCTCCTGCTGTCAGCTGTCTGTTACATAAAACAACCCCTGTGGCGGTCAGTGGAAAGCTGTATTCGATTGCTAAAGGAGGATGACTAATGGTGCCAGACTTTGCCAGCTGCACTTGCTTCCTGTCAGCTGATGGAAGGTCATATAGAGAGGAAGGTGACAGACACCGGAGCTCTTCTTCAGACATTCGATAAGCTGCTTCTCGGCTGGCTCCCCGCCAGTGTCTTCTATTCCCTTAGTCATCTCTGATGGGCTTTGTGAGTCAGGACAAGGACACACTGATGGATAATAAATAGAAATGTCATACCCTTAACTCCAAGTCTTGGACAGGACCTACATTTTGAACATAAACATTGTAGAATTTTCAAAGCTTGGGGAATCAAACCAAAAGTTTGTGGACACCTCAATATCAGATCCGCATGCGAACAAATTTGGAAGAAAGGTGAAATCTTTGTAACTGCAGAACGTTACATTAATGTTTTAGAGAAACCATAATGCACTTCAAGCATGATAAATCCTCTGTGCGCAATGTCCCTAAGCTCCATGAACACATGGTGGGTTCTGAAAGCTGAAGAGCTTTGGGAGGAATTGGAACACTGTTTACAAATCTTATTGGCTTTCCTTTTCCCCCATTTCATCCCTCTGTCACAGGTCTTTAAAAAAAGTAGTTCAGGAAAAAAATATTGATAATTGTGGTTGGATTATCCAAGCTAAAATTCGCTTTGCTGTGATTTTCTATGTCATATGTGTATTTCAATCGAATTTCATTTCTACTCTCTGTAACCTTACTATATAGAAAACTCTGGACAGGACACCAGTCCATCACAGGGCCACACATGGGCAAACAACCACTCACACTCATACAGTCACTCGTATGGTGACTGTAGAGTCACCAATCAACCTAATGTACATGTTTTTGGACTGAGGGGCGGGGGCGGAGTAGAAAACTCCACAGTGAGACACTCCTTGGCCAGGGATTGAACCTGGAACCTTTTTCCTGTAAGGTGAGCGTGCTAACCACATGAAACACGTACAACTTCAAGTGAACTTGAGCCAATCACAAGACAAGTCTTGCATAATAGTGCAGAACAAAGAAATAACAAACTTAGTACTGCATTAGTCACAGTAATGGGCGGCGTAGTGGCAAAGTGGTTCGCACAGTCACCACACAACAAGAAGGTCCCGGGTTTGATTCCCGCACCAGTGACCTTTCTGTACATTAGGTTGTCTGATGATTCTAATTTGCCCATAGGAGTGAGTGGGAGTGTGTGTGGTTGTTCGTCTACGTGTGGACTACGGCCCTACGATGGACTGGCGACCTGTCTAGGGTGTACCCTTGCCTTTTGCTCTGTGTGCACTGCGATAGGGTTCATGGTTCCAGCAGAACCCCATGATTGTTTTGGAGCAATCACAGCAACAAATAAGTTGACAACCTGCATCTTTACTATTTGTCTTTCAGTGTTTCGTTCACAGTAACATCACCTCCCCGTAAAGGTTTCATCCAGCTGTTGAGAAAAACCTACTAATAACAATCCTCTTCCTGACACGTGGTTTTCTCTGTGTTTATATCAGGGAGCATCTGTTTGCCGAGCTGTCCTGTGAGGATGTTAAGAAGTGCGGCAGAGGCACGGTGAGTTCCGGATAAACAACCAGCAGCTGTTATTACCGTTATTTTAACCAGTTTCATTTATTTATATAAAATGCAGTGTGGTGTTAAAATAACTAACCAATGAAAGCAATTAAAAAGACTCCATGTCATCACTGATCTAATTCCATCCCTGCTACTGTGACGCTTCTCCTGTTCCTCTCACTGCAGTTAGTGAATAATTCATAGCAGCTTCTTACACTGTTAATATTACCTGCTTATTATAATTCATTTATTATACTCGTCCGTCCAAAAGTACTGTACTGTACTATCTGTCTGTCTATCTGTCTCTGACTGTGTGTCTATGTGTCCGTCTATGTACCTGTCCTGCTATATAACTGTCAACTTATCTGTGTGTCTGTCTGTGTATCTATCTAGCTATAAATCTTTCATCGTCTGTCTGAATGTTTAGTTTTATATTTGTCTGTGTATTTATCTGTCTATCTATATATTTATGTCTGTCTGTCTGTCTGTTTATTTGTTTGGCTGTGTAGACACATAGATAGATAGACATAGTTTATAT
>JAOTRA010104414.1:0-10923 GCA_026260255.1 Pseudolaguvia tuberculata
CACACACACACACACACACACACACACACACACACACACACACACACACACACACACACACACACACACACTACATGGACGTGTTATAAATCGCAGATTAACAGGTAGATACAACATACATCTGCCAACAGTCAAAGTTATTAAAGTCAGTGATGACCAAATGAATATAAAGTTCAAAACCATCATCAATAACTGGAGAACCAGAGATGTACTTGGTTTCTTCTTTAGAATGCCACTTATGATAATGATAACCTGGAGAAAACTTATCAGAGAGGCTACAACAAGTGCAACAGCAACACTGTAGGAACTATGAGAATTTCTTGCAGGTACTGTTACCACAAGTCTGGGCAGTGAAGTGATGTGGTGAGATGGAAGTAAGTGTCTTAAATAAAGATATAAAAAAGATTCATTTAGTAAACCTAAACCATGTGGGTGGGAAAAGGTGTGCATTTTGGTCTTAAATTTAAAAAGGTATGTTTGACGCAAAGCAAATACAGAGCATTACATTTTTAGGGCTGGACATTTTTAGCTGGACCATCTGCACTAATTAAAATAGATGGGGTATAGACAAACTTTCTAAAATGGCATTGCGTCAGTAGCATGCAATGGCTGCAATGCATTAGCCCAACTATCACAGCACATGAACACCAAACCATGGTGTTCATGTATATTCATGTGGACAGACACTATTAGAGCTGACAAATCATGCAGCAATCAGTCTGTATGCTGAATTTTCCTGAACGAACACTCTGCAACCTCGGCTTGCTTTGAGGACTAGTGACATTAATTTAGAGCATTTGGCAGTCACTCTTATCCAGTGTGACTTACAACTGAGCAATTAGTGGTTAAGGGCCTTGCTCACAGTGGTTGCTTGGTGGAAGCTGGGAATTGAACACCAGTCTTTCTTGGTGGAGCTAGGAATAGAACACCAGCCTTAACCACTAAGCCAGTCAACCCTTGCCTGCCTCAGGTCTTATTTGACAGACCGCTATCAATTTGTAGATTTAAATGATAACCAGTCTATGTGTCTTAATTATAGTGTTCCCCAGAGCTCGGTATTAGGTTCTCTGCTATTCTTGTTATACATGCTCCCACTTGATGACTTAATCTGTAAAGATAATGCTAACTTTCACTGTTACGCCTATGACAGCAGTTATATGTATCAGCTAGACCAGGCTGATACATTAGCTAAATAGAATTGAAATATTTGTAAAAGACAGTAGAGATTGAATGTTAAGCAACTCCTTTTATTTTTCACTTTTTGTTATATTGCATCTATTTGCTAAAATAATTTAAGTTTAGTGGGCGGCCCGGTAGCGTAGTGGACAGTATGGTATGGTCGCCTCACAACAAGAAAGTTCCGGCCTGGGATTCGAACCGGGATCTTTCTGTGTGGAGTTTGCATGTTTTTCCCGCAATTGCATGGGTTTCCTCCAGGTACTCTGGTTTCCTCCCACAGTCCAAAAACATGTACATTTGGTCGATTGGTAATTCTAAATTGTCTATAGGAGTGAATGTGTGTGTGAATGGTTGTTTGTCTATGTGTTGCCCTGTGATAGACTGGCGACCCATCCAGGGTGTACCCCCGCCTCCTGCCCTATGTTTGCTGGGATAGGCGCAGCAGACCCCTGTGACCTCAAGTTCTGGAATAAGCAAGTAAGATGATGAATGAATGAATAAAAAAATTTTTTGTCATTAATGTACACACAGCATCCCATATGGACAGAAAAAAGAATGGTTGACCGTTTTGCTGATTTATTAAAAAAGAAAAACTGAAACATCATCAAGTATTCAGACCCTTTGGTCCGACACTCATATTTAACTCAAGTGCTGTCTATTTCTTCTGAGTCCATCTGTGTTTGATTACGCTGATTGGGCTTGATTAGTAAATCCACACAGTTCACGTCAGTTTATTACAGCTCACAGTACATGTCAAAGCAAAAGAGAATCATGAGGTCAAAGGATCTGCCTGAAGAGCTCAGAGACAGAAATGTGGCAAGGCACAGATTTGGCAAAGGTTACAAAAAAATTCTGCTGCATTTTAACTTCCAAAGAGTGTCCTCCATAATCTTTAAATGGAAGACATTTGAATGACTAAGAATGACCAGAACCATTCCTAGAGCTGGCCATCCGGCCAGACTGAGCTATTGCGTGAGAATAGCCTTGGTGAGAGAGGTAAAAAAGGACCCAAAGATCACTGTGGCTTAGCTCCAAAGTCGGGAAATGGGAGAAAGTTGTAGAAAGTCAACAATCACTGCAGCCCTCCACCATTCAGGGCTTTATGGCAGAGTGGCCTGACGGAAGCCTCTCCTCAGTGCAAGACACATGAAAAAACACCTGAAGGACTCAAAGATGGTGAGAAATAAGATTCTCTGGTCTGATAAAACCAAGATATTACTTTCTTTTGGACTTAATTCTTATCGGATTGTGTGGAGAAAATCAGGCACTGCTCATCACCTGTTCAATACATTCCCAACAGTGAAGCATGATGGTGACAGCATCATACTTTTTTAGCTGTAGGGACAAGACTGTTTGCAATCCTGGTTGTATCCTTTATAAAAACCTTCTCCAGAGAGCTCCGGACCTCAGACTGGGCTGAGGGTTTACGTTTCAACAAGACAATGACCCTAAGCACATAACAAAGGAGTGGCTTCACAACAACTCTGTGACTGTTCTTGAAAGGCCCAGCTAGAGCCCTGACTTAAACCCAATTGAGCATCTCTGGAGAAACCTAAAAATGGCTGTCCACCAAAATTTACCATCCAACTTGACAGAATTTGAGTGGATCTGCAAGAAGGAATGGAAGAGAATCCCCAAATCCAGATATGAAAAACTTTCCAAAAAAGACTCATGGCCTTTTTTTGATCAAAAGGGTGCTTTTGATGGAAATCTACTAAATACTGAGCAAAGGGTCAGAATACTTAGGACCATGTGATATTTTAGTTTTTTTTTTTTTTTTTTAAATAAATCAACAAAAATATAAAAAATGTTGTTTTTCTGCTAATATAACATTAATGAGGAAAATGAACTTAAATTATATTAGCAAATGGCTACAATGTAATAAAGAGTGAAGAATTTAAGGGGATCTGAATACTTTCCATACCTACTCTATGTATAGCGCTGTCTATGCTTGTCTTTCCTTTTTTGTGGTTAATTGTTGTGTACCATGCCCTGAGATGGACTGGCGACTCGTCCAGGGTGTACCCCCGCCTCTCTCCCTATGTGTGGTGGGATAGGCGCAGCAGACCCCCGTGACCCCGGATTCCGGAATAAGCGGGTAAGAGGATGAATGAATGAATGAATGTTGTGTACCACTTTGGTACTCTAATATATGCATATAAATATATTTGTCATCTATATATTAGTCAAATAAAAGAAAAGTTAAAGTTTTTTTCCATTGAAATACTGCTTTAGGCCTGTTTGCTTTACTGTGTGAAAATTTACTTGCTGGTATGAAACCTGCAATCGTACCTGGCAAGGTTTACTCGAGCTTTCTGACCTCCACTGAGAGTAGCCCCTCGATCTCCAATCACAGTCAGATCTCCTTCAGCGAGTAACTCCATATCCTACAAAATACAGTATACAGAGATACAAGACTATACCACACGTTATGCTGACTAAACAATATCAGAAACTGACCTACATTGACAAACTAAAATCTATTATTTGTTCTATTAAATTGTATTAATTTCCAAACTTTAATGAATAGGAGTAAACCGCCCTCAAAAGGACGCCTCCTGGCGGCCCCTAGGTCAACACACTAGGCAACAAAACAAATCAAAACAACAGGGTGAAAACACCTCCAGAATTAAAAAACTCAGATTCCAAAAATATACAAAAGACAAGAAAAAAGGACTAGAACAGAAATAGCAAACCTGTAAACACACAACAGACGGGCTTGGAAACAGAGACAGGCAGGGCTGGAAATAGCCAGACAGGCAGGCCTGGACAACAGACACAGACTGAAAGCGTGCACAGAATGGACAGACAAAAGCGCGCACAGAGCCAGAAAGTGCGCACAGAACAGACAGACAGAATTACTAACAGAGCCAGAAAACATGCACAGAACGGGGCAAGCATACAGGCAGGCATACACGCACAGACGAACAGAACAAAACGGAAGGAAAGAGGCAGGGATCTAGTCGGGAACCAAGTAAGATTGAACAGGAAGAAAGCAGAAACAGGAAAAAGGCCAGACATTCTAACAAGGAAAGGAACCAAAGCATGAAAAGGCGATCAGAAAAGGAACACAACAGATCCACAGACTGGAGCTGCAACAGAGACAGGCAGAAGTGGAGGCAGACAAGAAGAGGGTCAAAAGAGACCAAAAGCATGCATAAACTGAGAGAAGAATATAGAAAAGAAAGGAACATAAATCAACAGAAACAGCAATAGACCGGTGCGAACAGGGCAAAGAGAACAGAGACCAGCAAAACTGAGAAATGGAACAGTGACGGAAATAGGAACAGATACACATGGATCCAAAGAGAGAAATTGAAACTTACCAGAGCGGGGATACAAACCTAGAGACGGGCAAAGCAGCAAAAATAAGAAAGACAGACAGGTGCAAAAATAGGAGCAGAGATGGAGACACAGAAGCAAACATTGGTGAAGACAAAATCCTTGAATGAGACAACGGGAGGTCCGGGACCATGTACATTCACAGTTTCCTTAGTCTATAGCCTCCCAGGGCATAGCTAAACAGTTCACTGTCTGAACAGTAACAAACTTATAATCCTTTGATGACACTGAGTGTCAGATAAAAGAGTGTCTCCATGGACAACACTGTTACCTAAACAATAAGGTTACACAGGCGTAGCAGGGGCAGAAAGAAGCTCATCTGGATCGGCAAGGACAGAGGGAGACTTCACAGGCTTATCAGGGACAGATGAAGACTCCGCAGGCTTATCAGGGACAGAGGGAGACTCCGCAGGCTTATCGGGGACAGAAGGAGAATCTGCAGACTTGACAGGGACAGAAGGAGACTCCGAAGACTTGACAGAGACAGAAGGAGACTCCGCAGGCTTGACTGGGACTAAAAGAGACTCTGCAGGCACGATGGGGAAAGAAGGAGTCTCTGCAGGTTCCGCAGTCTTGACGGGGACAAACAGAGACTCTACAGGCTTGACAGGGACAGGAGACTCTTCAGGCTCAACGGGGACAGAAAGAGACTCCGCAGGCTCAACAAGGAGAGAAGATGACTCCGCATGCTTGACGGGGACAGAAGAAAACTCTGCAGGTTCATTGGGGACAAAAGGAGACTCTGCAGGCTCGACGGGGACAGAAAGAAACTCCGCAGTCTCAATGGGGAGAGAAGAATTCGCAAGCCAGACGGGTACAGAAGGAAAGGTTCATTGGGGATAGAGGGAGACTCGTTGGGGACAGAAGGAAACTCTGCTGACTTGACGGGACTAAAAGAGACTCCGCAGGCTTGACGGGGACAGGAGTCTCCGTAGGCTCGACAGGTCAAGAAGGAGACTCCGCTGTCTCTAAAGGGAGAGAATTCACAGGCCCGACGGGGACAGAAGGAAACTCCGCCGGTTCATCGGGGACAGAATAAGACTCCGCAGGCTCAACAAGGAGAGAAGGAGACTCCGCATGCTTGAGGGGGACAAAATGAGACTCTGCAGACTCAACAAGGACAGGAGACTCCGCAGGCTTGACGGGGAGAGGAAACTTCTCAGGCTCGACGAGGACAGAAGGAAACTCTGCAGGTTCATCAGGGACAAAAGAAGACTTTGCAGGCTCAACAAGGACAGAAGGAGACTCTGCAGTCTCAACCGGGAGAGAAAGAGACTTTGCAGGCCCGACGGGGGCAGAAGGAAATTCCGCAGGTTTGTCGGGGACAGACGGACACTCCACAGGCTCGACAGGGACAGAAGGAGACTCTGCATGCTCGACGAGGGCAGGAGACTCCTCAACTGAGGAGACTCCTCAGGCTTAACGGGGACAAAAGGAGACTCCGCAGGCTCAACAAGGAGAGAAGGAGACTCTGCATGCTCGACGAGGACAGGAGACTCTGCAGGTTCGTGTGGGACAAAAGAAGACTCCGCAGGCTCAACAAGGACAGAAGGAGACTCCACAGACTTGACAGGGACTAAAAGAGACTCTGCAGGCTTGATGGGTACAGAAGGAGACTCCACAGGCTCGACTGGGACAGAAGGAGACTTTGAAGGCTCCGCAGACTTGACGGGGATAGACGGAGACTCCGCAGGCTCAACAATGACAGAACGAGACTCCTCAGGCTCAACGGGGACAGAAGGAGACTCCGCAGGCTCAACAAGGACAGAAGGAGACTCCGCAGGCTCGGCGGGGACGAAGGAGATTCTGCAGGCTTGATGGGGACAGAAGGAGACCTCGCAGGCTTGACATGGGGCTCAGCAAATGAGGAGTGGTTGTCTTGGCGCTGTGCTGACTGGGCTTGAAAGTCCTGTGGCTGCGCTGACTAGGCCTGGCCAGTCGGAGGTCGAGGTAACCCAGTGACATTAGTTGACCCCAACTGAGGGTCTTAAGGACCTCCATAATATACATCAATACTGAACCCACACAACCTCAACCTCAAATCTTATACAGTTTCAAAGATAAACACATAGAAGAGCTGGTCCAGAAAATAATCCACAACCTCCTGTTGAAGTGGATTCAGGTCCCACGTTTCATCTACATTCAACGCACACTTTTTGCGGGTCGTGGGGAAATCTAGAAAATAAATCCTGCATTGCCTAACGAACTTAGCGTACTGCACTGGGTTACCAGCGCCAAACTTAGCCGGAAGTGCTTCTGATGATGACGTGGCTAACGCGTGCGTTGATGGCGTGGCCAACACGTGAGCTAATAAGTTCATCTGTGCATGTCCTGTTGGATCCTTAGTAGGCGGATTTTTCTGTAACAAACAAACTGGATCCATATTGCGGTAACACGCTTTAATGAAACACATCGCGTTATGCAGAACCAGACGCGAAAGGGAAGCTAGTAACCATATTTTCTAAACACATAAACAGACTCTCAGAACAAATTTGGATTACAAGTACTTGCCGTATTTAACCATCTAGAATTCAAACAATACTCCGCGACATGTATCGCGACACATCACCTTAAATAGTACGTCATCACTCACGAGCCCAGTCTGCATCAAATAATACTAATACCAGAAAGACCAGAGTTCGATTCCCACCTCCACTTAGCAACCACTGTGGGCCCTTGAGCTTAACCCACAATTGCTCAGTTGTAAAAAAGAGACCAAATGTAAGTCGCTCTGGAAAAGAGCGTCTGCCAAATGCCAAACTGTAATTGTACAGTTACATTTAAACACCCACAATGACGTATAAATAATGATAATGAAATTTCGGAAAAATTAGACATTGTGAGGAAAGATTGGGTAACTTTGAAGCTAAAAGCTTGTCTCAGCAAAAAAAGTAAGGCGCTGAATTACAGCTTTCAAATTTATTATAGATTTTATTACATATTTGTTAATATTTTGATAAATATTGATTCTGAACTACTACAGATAATGTGGGTAGTACAGTTGTGGTTGTAGTGTAGAGATTTGCAGTTTTAACAGGGTATCATGCTATAATTAAAATGGTATTCATTGTTAATATGTGAAATGTCTTTCTGTAATTGTACGTCATGTTATATTGTGTTTTGTATAATATTGATGGTTTCTATAATGAAACATGATAATGGTGGTATTAAGAGATGATATTGGAGGTGCTTCAGTCATGTAAGGCCCAGGTACCAAATGCAGCGCCCACAACTCTATTAATAGAAACTAGTTGATAGAATTTTTAAACCCTAATCAGTTTCATTTCTGTTTACAATATAAAAGGTTTGTTTTGTTTTCCAAGACTTGGCTACCACACTTACATCACAATTAGAAATTAACAAGCCGTATCAGACAGTGACCATACCTTCTTAAGAGCACAAGTTCTCAGAACTTTTTCATATCTTTGTAGATCTAGTTCCTTTCCAAATAGGATGTTGCTGCGAATTGTTCCTGGGTACACCCAGGGCTGCTGGGATACAAAAGTTAAATTCCCAGTGACCTTCACTACACCTTTGTCCTGTGGTAGCTCTCCGAGAATGGTGTTGAGCAGAGAAGACTAACATAAAAATACAAAGAAGGTAACATTCAGGTAATGTTGCGCACATGGGTATTTATCTTAAATCGGGGGTCGGGAACCTTTTTGACTCAAAGAGCCATGAAAGCAAAATATTTAGAAATGTATTTCAGTGAGAGCCATATAATATATTTTTAGACTGACTGAAAAGGGGGAGTTTACCTGTTTACCCAGCAACGGCCAAAGTAGGCTATTATCATTCATTCATCTTCTTGCCTGCTTATTCCCGAATCCGGGGTCACGGGGTCTGCTGCGCCTATACCAGCACACATAGGGCGAGAGGCGGGGGTACACCCTGGACGAGTCGCCAGTCCAGCTCAGGGCAACACATAGACAAACAACCATTCACACACACATTCACTCCTATGGACAATTTAGAATCACCAATTCACATAATCTGCATGTTTTTGGACTGTGGGAGGAAACCGGAGCACCCGGAGGAAACCCACGCAAGCGCGCGGAGAACATGCAAACTCCGCACAGAAAGATCCCAGCCCGGGATTCAAACCCGGACCTTCTTATTGTGAGGCGACTGTGCTATCCACTACACCACCGTGCCGCCGGCTATCATCATCGAATTAAAATAATGGACAATTGCTGCTGCAGCCAACTGCTGCCCTGAACAGGACATGAGCAGTGGATAATCGATGGACGGATTAAAACAAGTAATAATATTTTATGTTTTATCAGAAAAGCCGAAATCTGCAAGCCAGATGCAATCATCAAACGAGCCACACCTGGCTCGTGAGCCATAGATTCACGACCCCGAGTATATGGTATGGGCACCTTGCACGTTTTAGATGTATCATGCAGCTATTATAGCATGGCTTCTTAGTAGAAAAGTCAGTGTCAAAATAAAACACTTGCAATCCAGATCTTACATTCTTATATTTTTGGAATGGATTAACGGAGATCGGATCCATGTTGCAGGTAACACGTATTTATTGGCTCCCAGACTGAACACAAAATGAAACCAAAACACGGTTTAAACCGAACATAAACAAACAATAATTAAAATGCAATCATTAAAAGAGCCACACCCGGCTTCCCAACCCCTGTTTTAAATGAAAGACAAAAAAATATGATTTACCTTTCCAGAGCCCACAGGGCCAATAACAATAAGGAGCCTGTTCCTTTTCACACCAAATGATATATTTTGCAGCGTTGGAACATCCAGACTCTAAGAGAAAGTAGTGAGTGATTAGTCTTTGACCAGATACGTACTGCAGGCATGAGTTTAAATCATATACAAGGGTTATTCACCTTATCCCAGTAGCAAATGAGATCCCGAACCTCCACGGACACCTCCTTGTTTTCCTCTTGAGGAAATGCCACATTGTGTTTAACCAACTCATCCAGCAGAAGAAACTTCTAAAACCCAGATTACTAACAGTGTGAGCAAGCTTAATCTTTTCCTGATAAACATCCATTTTGAATGTAATTCTGCTGGTTGCATAATAAAACTGTTACAGTCCTTACACCTATGTCTAAAGTAACTGAAGAGCTTATCGCATCTTATTTAAGCAGACATTTATGGGCAGGAGAGTAAAATTACCCCCCCAGAGCCAAAGACAATTACAATTGCAGCACACAGTAGCTTTATCCATGACAAATATATAAATCTTGCAAAATTGGACTGACATTTCAGTTACTTCTAAAATTAACAATGAGCTGTTATTGGCACACTTTGAATGGGAAGTGGTTGTGCAATGGTTAAGGTGTTGGACTACTAATCGGAAGATGGGGTTTCGATTTACAGTACAACCAAGTTGCCAATCCTGTGCCCCTGTGCAAGGTACTTAAGGACCAATTGCTCAGTTGTATAAAAGAGATGTCTCCCTGGATAAAGTCTTCAAGCAAATGCTGCAGATGTAAATATATATAGTGAAAAAAATATAAAAAACAAGAAAAAAAATCATATGATAATATTTTATCGCAATAGTGGTCCTGTATATAATAAGAAAATCTGTACCTGCATAACTACAGTATAATTACTAAACTACAGTTTAATTACTTACTAACAGTAATTCTGGCTAAATGGACAAATATCTTTAATACTTTATTTAATACTGAATTCAAAACCAAAGAGTTCAATGCTCTATTGATCACATATTCAATAAAATAATTTTTGTTGATATAGTATGTGTTTAACCAAATTTGATATTGCTCAATTGTAGTTAGAATGAATAAATGCTGCTAACGCATCTATTTGCTGATATGTGTAGAGAAAGTTTATCAGTATGAATACTGAGTTGAGATTCAATAGAAAGTGTACCTTGATCCTACGGATGCTGATGCTGGCCTCAGATGCCTTTTCAATGGCAGAAGGAAAGAAGAGTGTGACGTTTAATCGGACAGCAGAGTACAGCGATACAGCCATAAACACACTGCTGGCTGTGATTGGGTTTCCCGCCAGCACATACACAGTGAATGTCACAAATTCGATGATCTTGCTTGCAGCAAAGAAAGAGGCCATGTTCAGACCACGAAGGTAGGAGCTGCTCATAACTTTAGATATTTCTTTCCTTTAAGAGGGAGGAAGCATCAAAATAGTATAAAGCATACACATCAATTCTGCATGATTACAGTTTATTTCACATTTACCTGTAAAATTAATTTTAGGTATATTTGTTGTGTTTATTCTCTAAGCCAATAAACTTAACATCCAAACAGATTTTGCTAAAAGGATGGAGATGGCAGTGGTTAACACACATTTTAAGAAGAAGGATAAGCATAGGGTGACGTATAAGAGTGGAAGAAGTTGCACACAGGTGGACTATATTTTGTGCAGGAGAGGTAACCTGAA
>JAOTRA010104431.1:0-10922 GCA_026260255.1 Pseudolaguvia tuberculata
AAACCATACTGTTGCTCACAGATGGCCACCTCTTCCCTCAGCCTGGCTTCCACTACTCTTTCCCATAACTTCATGGTATGACTCATCAACTTTATTCCCCTGTAGTTACTGCCCAAATGCACATCTCCTTTATTCCTAAAAATGTGTAGCAGAACACTCCTTCTCTATTCCTTAGGCATCTTCTCACGTTTCAAATCCCTGTTAAACAATTTAGTCAGAAAATTGTGCAATTTGAAATATTGTCTTAAAAATAAAGCCCAAGTAATATTGTGTCACCCTTACTTACTTTACTTTGTGTGTGGCCAGGAGAAAAAGGTGATTATCCTTTCGCTTTTGTCCTGTTTGCATATCTGTCTGTCTATCATTTGTCTTGTCACCCATTTACAGGCTGATTTGAAAAATAAATAAGAGCAGTGGTGATTTTAATCATAGAGCAAAGGAACAGGAGGAAGTAGTGGAAAAATGAAACACAGGAAGGAAATTAGATATTATGCCCTCAAGACAATGGCAGCCACTGGCCCATTCATTATTAGCGTTATTTATTATTTAGAATTTCTCTCCGTGACTGTGAAATATTTTTTTTTGCTTAGTCGAAGATCTTCATGAAAAGTGGAGCTTAAGAGCACTTCCTGATGTTGACCAGGGAAATTTATGGAATATACATAATTTATAGATTACTGTCATGTACTCATTCATTCATCTTCTAACCTGTTATTCCCTAATTCAGGGTCATGGGGGTTTTCTGGCCATAGGGCGAAAGGCAGGGGTACACCAGATTGTGTACTCATTATATGCCATAATCAATTGGGCAGTTTATATAACTTAAGTTAAAGTAATTACATTAACAAACTAAATTATTTGCCAAATTTCCTAAAATAATTTTTGAATTTTAAAATTAATAAAAAATATTGTTTTAAACAGTTTACAACTGTTCAAATAATGAGTAGTTTATAAAGATATTAATTGGTACTAAAAAAAGTAGCCTTTTTATTCTGGCCAGGCATACTGATAGGTCTACCCTTCATTTCATGTCCCACTTAATGTACTATCTCTTTGAGCCCTTTTGCATGACCACTCAGGCAAATGACCAGCCTAGCCCAAGTGTTAATGGATGGGATGCCAGTGGGGCCTGCTGAGCTCATGACGAGGTCATAGCATTTATATAGTCTTCCTTAGTAGCCTATTTACTGCAGTGATGAGCTGCACATGCCCTCCATTATTTATGAAGAGAGGCCAGAGAAGCTGCCATGGAGGTCAATAAACCCAGGTACACCTGACATTAATAAAGACCAAGGCTTGAGGTGCCATCTGACATTAATAAGTACCAAGGCTCAAGGCTTGTCTATACTGTATATGTGAGTGGGAGGAGGGAGTGTGGGGTAGAGAGAGAGAGAGAGAGAGAGAGACTTCAGAGAAAGGCAGATAAAATGGGCAAAAAACCCCAAAGCAAAGTAATTGTGTTGTTTTCATGGGTAAATGTAAACTTTAAAGTTAATATTTAAAAGTATTTTACAAAACATTTCAAGCTACATTAGTTACCTAATCCAAAACATTATTGGTACAAAGTTTGATGATTAACACAACTTGCATAGAAATTAAATAATATATTAGAATAATGATACAGGGGCAGCGCGGTGGTGTAGTGGTTGGCACAGTTGCCTCATAACAAAAAGATTGTAGGTTTGACTCCTGGGTTAGGGATCTTTCTGTGCAGCGTTTGATATTCTCCCCATGCTTCCGTAGGGATCCTCGAACAGTCCAATAATATGTACATTAAGTGGATTGGTGAGTCTAAATAGCCAATAAAAACCCAGCCATCAGGGTTGCACAAGCTAGCACTAGTCCTTAGCACCGGAGGGTTGAGTTAGGAAGAGCATACAGTGTAAAAATACTCCATCCATGTAGAAGTGTGCCATGTGTTTGGCATAGGCTGAATGTCTGGAATGCAAAGTGCAACATATGGTGGTTGATACATAAAATATTCTGCAGCTTGAATAGATGTAAACCTTCACATTTAAGATGCAAACATTCACAGAAGTTAGCTAGTTTCCAGAACTCACTGTCTAAACTGAACTCAGCCAGATACACAAAGAAGAACACAACCGATTTGAATTCCAAAGACTTATAATTAGAAGTAGTGTTCAGAATGATAAAAACCTTTACAATATTCCATGCTGAGACAAAGGCACATATATTGCAGGCACCAATGTTGTATTTCAGACCGTGTAAATGAAATTAAAATTGCCTAACTTGTGTTTATGAATGTTGTACAAACAAGGTGTACAAATAGAAAGACAAATGTTTTACCGATATTTTTTTTCCTTCCCTGCTCCAATTAGGTGTTGCCACAGCGGATAACCCTCATGATCCGTACATTCATCTTGGTGCGGTTTTATGCTGGCTGCCCTTCCTACCATTTGTCCGTGCTTGGGGCCAGCGCTAAGGCTGCACTGGCTTGTGCCACCCTAATGAATCTGCTTCACCAATCTGCTTAATATAAATGTTTTTGGACAGTGGAAGGAAACCGGAGTACCCAGAGGAAACTCAAGCAACCGCAGGGAGAACATGCAAACTCCGCATAGAACTGGTAACCAAACCCGGGGCCTTCTTGTTGTGAAGTAACCGTGGCAAAAAATGTTTTACTAAAAGCATTTAAAAATTTTTTTTTTAAAAAACCTGCACAAAATATTGGCATTACAAAATATAAAAAAATCACCAATTACAAAGTGGTTAACACATAAGCACAAGATCTATCCCTGCCTACACTCGTTGTTTAAAGGACTTTTTAAACAGTTGTTTTTAACAGTAAGAAGTGGTAGCCTAGTGGTTAAGGTGTTGGACTAATACCAGAAAGGCCGGAGTTCGATTCCCACCTCCACCAAGCAACCACTGTGGGTCCTTGAACAAGGCCCCTTAACCCTCAATTGCTCAGTTGTGTTAAAAAAAAAAAAAAAAAAAGAGACCAAATGCAAGTCACTCTGGATAAAAGTGTCTGCCTAACTGTATCAGTAAAACACATTCCCTCTTTAAATGTGCATTTTATTCTGTAATTACACCTGGGTGTTTTTATAATGAAACTAAAACACCAGAGTTTAACTATTAAGGTTTTTTTTTTTTTTAACAAATATTTGCAAGAAATCCAACAATCACTTCATCTTTTATACACATTGTACAAGATTGTTTCTTCATAACTGTCTAACGGTCTCTGATTTCCTTGAGCTGACTTTAAATAAATGTGATCAATTGGCACATTGATCAGTTAATCGGATAATGCTGATCCTTATAATTTAATGGCTTTAATAAGAGTGGTGCTACTCACAACAATCATCCTTTTAATACATACTTTTCTCAAACACACGCACACACTTTAAATTATGTCTTAAACCAAACCCTATGAACAATGTTAGTTTTCTTTTATGGGCTATCTTATTCCAGGCGTCCTAATCAAACAAGCCCTGGGCTAACTGAGGGGTAAACATCTGAGAGGCTGCTTGGCAGCCTTCCAACTCTTAGAGCTGCAACTGCCGGATAAGATATGCCTGGCAAGTTACACACATTCAGGAAAATGCTTCAAACTGCTTTAACAAACTTCTATGTTTGTTTTTTTAATGTAGATAGAACTACCCTTTCACCAAACAGATGGATAGCAATTAAGGCAGTTGACATACTCATATACACACACACATCAGCTTTGTAAAGAAACAGTATTGTTACTTGCATTTCACTCATCCAACCACAACTTAAAAAAATGTAAAAAAAAAACAAAAAAAAAAAACCCAGACATGTGCAAATAGGTGCTTGGCACATGCTGTTCCCATTAAAATTCAGCTGAGCCACTATACAGTTCAAGCCCTCTTAGGTCAGGTTGAAGATCTGTCAAAAATCTGTCCCAACACACTGGTCTTCTACCTATGTAGCATACAGGTGTGACTGAACAAACATTATTGTCTTCTTCACACAAAGGTCAAAAGTCTACACAGTCTGAGAGAGTAGTCTGCCCTTCTTGCTATGGTGGAGCATTTGTTTCCAAAACTCTGCTAGTGTAGGAAGTTTCATTTTTTCCTTGTTTTTGCTGTAGACATTAAGGATGATACCAAACACCACCAGCAGGCCTCCCCACACATACCTAAAGAAAAAAAGCAACGTGTTATACACTCAAGCACTATAGACCAAATAAATAAAACATTATCAAAACAAAAAGCACAAATATCTACATAAATCAGCAGTCAAAACTCATTCAAAGCTAGCGCGGTGGCGTAGTGGTTAACACGGTCACCTTGCAGCAAGAAGGTCTCGGGTACATGTGAATATAATAGTGGTGAATCTTTGGGCCAAATTCACTCATTTGTCAAGTACAAACTATACATTCAGTTCAGACCCTGTCCCCAGTTACTCCCTTATTAACAAGGATTTAAACAGTCAGCCTTAAGATTGAATAAATATCCTTTATCATCATGTGCTCTTGAAAACGAACACTCAAATTCTTACATCGGCATCCTTACATTTAAATCAGCTTCAATGTCTGTTGAACACTTAATTTACATTGATGAACATTACAGCAAAAAAGTCAAAATGTTTACTTACTGAAAGGAGAATGGTTTTGAGAAGAAGAAAAAAGACAAGACAATCGTCATTGCCTTTCTTCCTGTAGTCACTAAAAAGACAAACAACCAAAATTACTTTGACTACATGAGTCATTTCATTACACTTAGTTTGCAAACAGAGCAGACTAACACATCTTACCTGTGACTGCAACTAGAGCACCAAATAGCTTTATCAAAGCCAAAACAAAGGAGATGCCAAAGTAACCAGTCAAAGAAAAGAAGAATGCATAGCCATATGTGGTCAATGGATGCTGGAAAAACAATGCATGTTAAATTGTCAGCATCTTCATGTATATAAGGGAGCAACAAACATGCGTATGATTAAACATGTCCTGCAGCATCCACCCCCAAATCTAATCAAACAACTGAACGAGCTAATAAAAGTCTTTAAACCGACAGGCAGGTATATTGAGGAAAGTTGGGAGTTAAACTCTGCAGTAAGTACACTGTGTTTACTGTTTCAGCTTACGCATTGAACTTGTTGTTCTGTAAGATGTACCATTATCCTACTCTGAGGTTGTGTGCACTTTGGAGAAGGTTCTTTTTGTTAAGCAATTATAACCATTGTTACAGCGAAGCACAATTGTTTTTTTTTAAATGAAATCATTCGAACTTCTTTCAATTTAAAATCCAATTTATTAGTTTTAATTTTCAATGCAATGATTATTAAGTGAGAACTGAAGGTTTGTATAAAAGTAAACGTTTAGAGATTTTAGTCTTTTATATATTTTAATTATTACATACCAGACTTAATTTATAAACAATAGTGCAATACAATTCTCAAATATGAAGTCATCCAGATTTAATAAAGGCTAATTTATCTAGGTAAGCATGTAGTTTTCATAACTGTACAACTGCAGCTGGGATAACATTTCATATCAGATATTTTATCATCTTAAACATTGTACTATGAGACCAACACTAACCTGAGAACAGAAGGCAACTGCTGGTCCAATCCCTCCTATACACAGAAGTCCCAGTAAAATGTACACAAACCCAATAGAATAAGAATACAACACCTTAGCAGAGCCGCAGAGACACACACACACACACAGACACAGACACACACAGAGAGAGAGAGCGAGAGAGAGAGAGAGAGAGAGAAAGATAAGGAACAGTTAATTCCTGTTAACAGTTGTGTTCTTTGTGCAATTCCAGCTGTGGAAAATACCATTTCAGAGTTTGATCCATTGTGCAACTTCATGGCTTTTTCCTGCACATTTCCAATAGCAGCATCCGCACAGAGTGCCAAGGAGATAAGAATAACACCTGGGAAAATCAGATATATGGTTAAAAAAAAAAAAAAAAAAAAAAAAAAAAGATCTATGACTGCAACAAAGATTCATTTTGCATCCTAAATATTATGACTACTACTACTTCCCCTTAACGGCTGCTCTTCTCCACACTACAATGTCCTCTTTCACCCCAACTAGCTGCATGTCTTTCCTCAACACATCCATAAACCTCCTCCTCTGTCTTCATCTTTTCCTCCTGCCTGGCACCTCCAACCTCCATCTACCAATATACTGCATATCCTAAATATTATGACTAAACATTGAAATTAAGTAAAAAATAGAATGAATAAAATATGGTTATTCATTAATTCGCATTTTTGTGATCCACATATTTGTGATCCGCATTTGGCGCAGTTTTACGCTGGATGCCTTTCCTAACGCAACCCTCCCCATTTATCTGCGATTGGGACCGGCGCCAAGAAAGCACTGGCTTGTGCAACCCTAATGGCTGGGTTCTTCTAACTCGCTTATTCTATAATTCGGGGCCACGGGGGTCTGCTGGAGCCTATCCCAGGACACATTGGGACACTGGCAGGGGTACAACCTGGACAGATTGCCAGTCCATTGAAGGGCCACACACACAAAGTAATACGACAAATTTAGAATCATGAAATCAACCTAATGTAGATGTTTTTAGACTGTGGGAGGTAACCAGAATACCCTCAGAAAACCTATGCAAGCGCGGGGAGAACATGCAAACTCTGCACAGAAAGACGCCCGAACAGGGAATCAAACCTAGGATTTTCTTGCTGCAATGTCGACTACTACGTCGCCCAGACATATAATTAATACGAATGAAATAATAGAACAGGTCACTATCCTTATACAATTCTTTTATAAATGAAAATTGATGGGCAACAATTAAATAAACATCTAGGATTACCTGTCACATTAAAGTTAGGGGCAACTTTGCTGTCAGCAAGTGTAAACCAGATGAGGCCAAAACTCATACAAACAGCTGCCATCACATCTGCAAAATTGTACCGTTTCCCTGCAACAAAAAGCATTGTTATTTCTTCCATGAATATAAGAAAATTGTGGGATTCATTTGTGCTGTCTTTGGGTTGTAAAAGTGCAACGGATCGCAGTTGATCAGTACCGCGATCCATGGTTCATCTTGCCTTAGGCCTGCAGATTAATTGCTAATTTTTTCAAGTGCAAATTCACAATTATATGATTGTAGAATGAAAGACAATTTTATAAATTTATAAAATAAATAATTTCAGAAACCAAGTAAATGCAGTGACAGAAGCTTGACTGGCCACTTCAGTTTATAGCGAAAGTGTATTAAACTGGCAGTTCATGTAATTAATTTCTGCTAAAGCTGTAGGTGCCATAGCGTTCTTTTTCTTAAAATCAATTTATTTGATGCAAGTTTTCTAAATGCAAAGCCAATTAGATCCTTTTTGCCAATCCGTAAAATGATCCAATCCATGACACAAAAATTGTGATGTGATTTGAACCGTGAGTTTTGTGATCTATCACTAGTAGTAAGCATTGACATGTTTGAAAAAGATTTAGCAACAGAGTGTGATAGAAAATAAAGGGTTGACAGAAAAAGATGGAATATTTGCTTTCTATTTTTAAGCCTGGCACACACTTGCAATGTGAGGCTGTTAAACGATGCTGGAACTGCATCGTCAATCGGATGCAATTTTAAACTAAATGTATCTACTCACTGTGCTGTGCGATTTAGGGAAACTATTTAATTACTAGTCTTCTTAATAGTGTCCAGCATACACACTAAAGATTCCTTAATTCCTTGAAGTCAAGCCCAGTGCGTGCCCATCTACATGGAGAGAGTATTTCATATCTCTTATCCAGCCCTCAAATACGTTTTTTAAATCAGTGTCTTTCAATAAAAACTAAAATAATGCTAAAATTTTACTCTGAAGAAGCCAGAATCAAACTTAATCACATCACAGTTATTTTTCCACAGAAAATGGTGGGCATTAGACAAACATGGTCAACATGCTGATTGGCCACACAAAGCTGTGAACACTCAACTGCCTGGTATATATTTTACTCAAAGAGGGCAGTCACGCATTTGTACACTAACTCACTATATAAACTGTTCTTGGAGAAGCAACTGTACATGTCAGCTTGTTACACCAGTGTAATCTGGACCCATTTTGATTTTGCCAAGACTAATATTTGTAATCATTTGATTTTCAAATATTTGTAATAAAGTTTTTAAAGATTTTTTTTTTTTTTTTTACAAAGCAATCATGCATGGAATTTACCCATTCTTTAATGTTGGTTGTATTTGGTTCTGTTTCTATAAATAACTGTTGATCAGAATATAAAAATCAAAGACATACTGTACATTCATACAGACCGTCTTAGCTTTATAGAATTTGAACTTTTTTTTGATCAGCCATTTAAAACTACCTGCATGTATTCCTTCAACACATTCATAAACCTCCTCCTTCGTCTTCCCCTTTTCCTCCTGCCCGGCAACTCCATCCTCAGTCTACCAATATACTGCATATCCTAAATATTATGACTAAACATTGAAATTAAGTAAGAAATAGAATGAATAGAATATGGTTATTCAGTAATTCGCATATTTGTGATCCACATATTCCTGGATGCCCTTCCTAGTGCAAACCTCTCCATTTATCTGAGCTTGGGACCGGCGCCAAGAATGCACTGGCACTGGCAAAAGGTAAAAGGTACACCCTGGACAATTTGCCAGTCCATTGCAGGGACACACACACACACGACTCAAACTATGTGAGCTGGGATAGGTCTGTAATGTACATGTTTTTAGACCATGTGAGGAAACCAGAGTACCCTGAGAAAACTTAAAGGAGTGTTAACTCCTGCTGGACATCATCCCCAATGTTCTCTGGTAGGACTGGGATGGGATGGAAGAGAAGGGAATATGGATGGGCAGATGGCTTAGAAGACGTAAACAAATAACTTATTTTATTTTTATTATAATTATTGCTAATAGATTGGTTTGTTGTAAAACTAAGAGAGCTCTGAGTTTTGTTCTATATTAATAATTTGAGACGGAATATCTATTTTTGGTACAAAAGTACCTAAATCTACAGTCATGCATTCTAACTTATTTTAGAGAACAATACTTGACCTACCATCATGAATATTAACTAATTAGTGTTTCATTAAAGTCATGCTTCCAAAAGGATATAATAAGCTTTTGAATGAATGAATAATAAACACTAATTTCCTCAGTCAATACAGGCAGTGTCACCATGGTATTTCTGTTTTTTCAGTCAATACCCATATCCTCAAGGGGATTGGGAAAGAGCCGTTGCAGCATCTTACCCTGCTTTATAAACAATGCACTATTAAGCTGAAACTTAGCGCAACTAAATAAAGTGATTTACTTTATTCAGATATTTTTGTATATTTATATCCCTTGGAATTTCTGTCACATTACATAACAAAAATCTTGTTTGTGTTTTATCAAGAGTTTTTGATTGACCAGCATAAACTAGCAAAATTATATACAGAATTCAAGATTTTAAGCAAATAAAAGGTTCAGAAGTCTAACTTCTAATTAGCTAAGAATGTGTCTTTCTCAGTAAAAATATTCCTGTTCTGTGAAGGCTTCAGGGGTTGGTTAGAAAACAGCATCATGAAAATCAAGATGTCAAGGATAAAGTTGTGGAAAAGTTTAAACCAGAGTTAGGCCATAAAAAAAAGCTAGAAAACGTGTTGGAGGCTATAAAAAACTTATGACTGGGAAAGAGTCATACATATAGCCAGAGCTACAATGTAATTTTTTAGAATGACCCAGTGAAAGCCCATACATAAATTCTTGAAAATTGCTGCTTACAGATGCCATGAAATCTGGCTGAGCTTAAGCTAATCTGATGTGCAAAGCTGGTAGACATACCCCAAAAGAGTGCTGTCTATAGGTGGCTCTATAAAGCATTGACACAGGGGGTCTGCATAACAAACAGCATAGTTGACTTTTATTTGCTTAATATTTTGAAAACTATTATTTCCATTCCATTATATGCCACTTTGTTGGTCTATCACCTCTTCTTCTTCTCCTTTCTGCTGCTTCCGTTAGGGGCCGCCACAACGGATCACTCTTCTACACACTACCCTGTCCGCTACATTTGCCAATTTCACCCCAACTACCTGCATATCTTTCCCTCACCACATCCATAAACCTCCCATTTGGTCTTCCTCTTTTCCTCCTACCCGGAAGCTCCATCCTCACCATTTTCCTACCAACATGTCCCTCCTCTGCACATGTGCAAACCATCTCAACCTAGCCTCCCTCACCTTGTCTCCAAAACATCCTACATGCGCCATCCCTCCAATAAACTCATTTCTAATCCTGTCCATACTTGTCACACCAAATGAAAATCTCAGCATCTTCAACTCTGCCACCGCCAGCTCCACCTCCTGTCTTTCTGACAACGCCACTGTTTCTAAACCGTACATCACTGGTCTCACTACAGTCCTATAGACTTTCCCTTTCACTCTTGCCGAAACTAGTCTATCACAAATCCCTCCTGCCACTCTTCCCCATCCGTTCCACCCTGCCTGAACTCTTTTCTTCACTTCTAAACTCCACTGCCATCTCTCCTAAACATCTCCACGCTTCTACTGGAACGTCATCTGGTCCAACCGCCTTTCCATTCTTCATCCTCTTAATAGCTGCTCTCACTTTTGTCTTACTAATCCTATCCACTTCCTGCTTCACCATCTCCGCATCATCCAACCTTCTCTCTCTCTCTCTCTCTCTCTCTCTCTCAACACACTTTCCTCACTAGCCAAAACATTTCCATTTGTATCCTTTATTGCTCTAACTTGCAGTATATCCTTCCCATCTCTGTCTCTCTGCCTTGCCAACCTGTACAAATCCTTTTCTCCCTCCTTAGTGTCCAACTTCTCATACAGCTCCTCATATGCCTTTTCTTTAGCTTTTGCTAACTCCCTCTTTACCTGCTGCCTCATCGCCTTATACTCCTGCCTACTTTTCTCATCTCTCTGCCGATCCAAATTCTGTTTCGCCAACCTCTTTCTCCTTATACTT
>JAOTRA010104476.1:0-10918 GCA_026260255.1 Pseudolaguvia tuberculata
GTGTGTGTGTGTGTGTGTGTGTGTGTGTGTGTGTGTGTGTGTGTGTGTGTGTGTGTGTGTGTGTGTGTGTGTTGGGAGTCCGTATCTCTTCTGCTGGCCTTTTCCACTCCATTAGCTTCATCATAGCGTCGTTCCCATCAACACGCCTGCAGCAGTGAGACAGAATCACACAGTCAGCATCTCTACTCCCGCTGCTGTCTGTCCCTGATGTGTCGCACTGATTAAATCTGTCCGTATCGTAGGGTTCTCCTTGAGGCCATTTTAGAATATGTAATATTTTCTAGGGTTTTTTCCCCCTTCCAACTTATTTGAATATTTCAAGAACAATTCGAAACAGTAATACAAAGGAAATGAAATAATGTGGAACTCATTTGAGTGGTCAGATATCTGATCATTCCCATGTTAGACCTGTCTTTGTCTAGACTTCATCCATCTAGAAAGTCTCAGTAAAGGATTTCTTCTTCATCCTGCTTGCTACCAACACTGCATGACCAAAAGTATTGAAACACCCCACCTGATCATCACCTAATAATATGTCATGTGACTTTAGAATTTCATCATTCAAACAATAGTATTGGATTAGACACTGTAGTAAGGAGATCCGGGGTGCTGTCAGGGTTCCAATTCGCCCCACATAGGGGTTGAATCAGGACCTTTCAATTTCTACTAATTTCTACCAGAACAGAGCATGTCTTGATGGAGTTCAGGTGTTTTGTGCACAAGGGGTATCGTCATGCTGGGTCTCTTGTGAAACTTCTTGAGTTTATTGGTGACACAATCTTTGTTTTTTTGCACAGATAAATAATCCCGTTCTGCTTTTTCACTTAAATTTTCTAGTGAATTTCCAGCAATCAAAGAAAACACTGCAAGTCAGGTGTATGAGAACGGAGATACCACCGGAGCTATTGAGTTGAAAAGGCCTGTCGGAGCCCACTGCCATGGCAACCGAACTCAGCGGGAGGAAAACTGTGACAACCTGCTGGCTAAAAAAAAGCTGTACATTGCTTCAGTGGTCTGTCTGATCTTCATGATCGGGGAGGTGATCGGTAAGAGTGAGGGTAACGGCAGGGAAGAGAGTTAGTTGGATCTGATTCCAACTCTGACATCTGTTCACTACATTCTGATCCTGATGTTCTATGTCAGTCTGATCAAATCTATCAGATGATCCATTAACTAATGAATAAAAAGACATTTCCCCATACAGGTGGTGCGGTGGCATAGTGGTTAGCATGGTCACCTCATAACAAGAAGGTCCCGGGCTGGGGGATCTTTCTGTGAGGAGTTTGCATGTTCTCCCCGTGCCTGCGTGGGTACTCCGGTTTCCTCCCACAATCCAAAAACATGCACAGTAGGTCGATTGGTGATTCTAAATTGCCCATAGAAGTGAACGTAAGTGTGTGTGGTTGTTTGTCTATATGTGGCCCTACGATGGACTGGTAACCTGTCCAGGGAGTACCACTGCCTCTCGCCCTATGTACTCTTGGAAAGGCTCCAGCAGACTCCATGACCCCAGAATGAGTATATAATAAATGTATATACAGTTTTTATAAATGACCCCAAATGTCTAAAAAAATTAAATTAAATTAAATAAAAAAAAAAAATCCAATAATTTTCCAGAAATTCATGTTGAGTTTCATAAAATTCTCATGAAAAGTTTCTGGAAATGAAACAGACACCTTTTCCACCCTACCTAATTCAAACACCCCAAATATTTAAAACTGATTTCCCTTTTTACCTCCGGTCTCTACAGGTGGGTATCTGGCCCACAGTTTGGCCATCATGACGGATGCTGCTCATCTTCTCACAGACTTTGGCAGCATGATGGTCAGCCTTTTCTCCCTGTGGATTTCCTCCAGGCCTCCAACCAAGATTATGAACTTTGGCTGGCACAGGTCAGGTAAATATTAGAGCATATCTAACATTTGCCCCAACATTTGCAGGAGAACTCTTTTGCATGTCCTTGAGGTCATTCGTTTGAGTTAGTGTCTATTTAAGGATGCTTTTGCAGAGATTTTGGGAGCACTGATATCCATCATGTCCATCTGGATTGTTACCGGCGTGTTGGTGTACCTTGCTGTTGAGAGGATCGTTCGAAACGATTACGAAATCGAGGGTAGAGTGATGCTACTCACTTCGGGGTGTGCCGTTGTGGTTAACATCATGTAAGTGATCCAGGAAAATTCACGCAGGCAGGCTTGTCTAAGATCTGGGCATGGCTTGCGTTAAATTGATTTCCGTTTAGTGTTCCGTCTGATTGTCACTATTGTTTTCCAGAATGGCGTACATCCTCCATCACTCAACCAGCTTTCATGGGAAAGATTCCGGCTATCACAAGATCACAGAGAACGGGATGAGTCCCGTAGGTCATGGTCACTCACACGGCCTGCTGGGTAGCCATGGTAACACCAGTGTCAGAGCAGCGTTTATCCATGTCCTGGGTGACCTTTTACAAAGCGTTGGGGTGATGATGGCAGCCATTGTGATCTACTTACGGGTAAATAAATAATAACCTCAAATCTTACCAATAAAAAAGCAGAAAATGTGGGCATCCTGATCATCACATCCCATGTTGGGGAGAAGATCTTCACTGAAATTTCCTCTTCCTAGAACCCATGATTTGGGGGTACAAACTTTTGCCTACAAGGTATATCAGTGTGTCTGGTGTGTTCTAATAGATTTTAGAAGAATGATTTTGTGTCTTTTAGCCTGAATACAAAATAGCAGATCCCATCTGCACGTTCCTGTTCTCTCTGTTCGTCCTGGGAACCACGGCCACCATCCTGCGGGACGTGTTCCGAATCCTCATGGAGGGTAGGTTAGGTTAGGGTTTTAGGTGGGGCTTTTAAGTGGGTGGATCGTTGCTTCTGAATGTGTTACACTAACATATGGTAATCTATTAGTGTTGGTAAATTCAGGAGGGTTTTTTTTTCAGGTGCACCCCGAGGAATTGAGTTTAACTCTGTCAAGGAGGTCCTGCTCTCACTAAAATCTGTCAAGGCTTTACACAGTCTGCACCTGTGGGCTCTCACCTTGGGCCAGTCACTGGTTTCTGTCCACGTGGCCATAGGTACCTTCTCTTCTTTTATTTTTTTTTGTCTTTACCTGAACCTTTTCAAGGGCGGCGCAGTGGCGTAGTGGATAGCACAGTCACCTCACAACAAGAAGGTCCTGGGTTCGAATCCCGGGCCGGGGATCTTTCTGTGTGTGTGCTTGTGTGGGTTTCCTCCAGGTAATCCGGTTTCCTCCAACAGTCCAAAAACATGTAGATTAGGTGGATTGGTGATTCTAAATTGTCCATAGGAGTGAATGTGTGTGAATGGTTGTTTGTCTATGGGATGGTTGTTTGTCTATGAGATGGGCAACATCCAGGGTGTACCCCCGCCTCTCGCCCTATGTGCGCTGGGATAGGCGCAGCAGACCCCAGTGACCCCGGATTCGGGAATAAGCGGGTAAGAAGATGAATGAATGAATGAATGAATATTTGATAGTATGTGTACCCAGTAAGAAAGAAAGTGAGCTATACCACTTATCAATACTGTCTGTCGCCACACTTACATATACACACAGTATTTTTGAGCTTACCTTCCGACTGCATTGCTTTAATAATTTTGCAGTTTTAGGCCTGTAATATTAGAGAAAAAAAATGTTGGTATTTGAAGTAAAAATAAAGTATAAAGTGTGCAAATGAGAATCATGAGGTCAAAGGAACTGCCTGAAGAGTTCAGAGACAAAATTGTGCCACAGATCTGGCCAAGGTTACAAAATCTTTTAGTTTTTTGTAACAAAAAAAAGAGATTTGGAATGAACAAAACCCTTCCGAGAGCTGGCCATCCAGCCAAACTGAGCTATTGGGGGAGAAGAACCTTGGTGAGAGAGGTAAAGAAGAACCCTGTGATCACTGTGGCTGAGCTCCAGAGATGCAGTCGGAAGATGGGAGAAAGTTATAGAAAGTCAATCATCACAGCAGCCCTCCACCAGTCAGGTATTTATAGCAGAGTGGCAGACAGAAACCTCTCCTGAGTGCTTCAAGATGGTGAGAAATAAGATTCTCTGGTCTGATGAGACCAAGATGCAACTTTTTGGTCTTAATTTTAAGCGGCACTGCTCCAATACAGACCCAACAGTGAAGCATGGTGGTGGCACCATCAGGCTGTGGGGTTGTTTTTCAGCTGCAGAAGCAGGAAGACTGGTTGCAATCGAGGGAAAGATGAATGCAGCCAAGTACAGGGATATTCTAGACGAAAACCTTCTCCAGTGATCAGGAAAGTGCTCAGAGCCTCAAACTGAACCAAAGGAGTCCTGACTTAAACCCAATTGAACATCTCTGGAGAGAACTAAAAATGGCTGTCCACCAATATAACCTTACAGAACTGGAGAGGATCTGCAAGGATCTGCAGAACTGGAGAGGATCTGTGAGGTGAAAAACTTGTTGCATCTTTCCCAAAAGAATCATGGCTTACTAAGTACAGGGTCTGAATACTTAGGACCATATGATAGTTATTCTTTTTTAATAAATCAGCAAAATTGTCAACAATTCAGTGTTTTTTCTGTCAATATGAGTACCTGTGTGTACATTAATGAGGAAAAAAATTACTTAAACGATTTATATAACAAAGAGTGAAAAATTTAAGGGGGTCTGAATACGTTCCATACACACTGTATGTCACTAAAAAGTGTGTCATATAAAATGAGGTGCTGAAGGAAGAAAAGCATTTAAATAGATGTTATAGCAAGTTCCTGTAAAAGGTACAAATAAAGAATAATATGCATATGTTACAGTTTAGGTAACATTATGAGAAACTTATGGAAATGGCTTACACCTTTTTTTCTTTACATTAAAAAGAGTTCAAACTTTGAGTGTGACATTGTTATCCAGAAATAATTGTCACAATCATTTGTTAAATATGAAGAAAAAACAACAACAAAGAAAGCATGTTTCTAAACAACAACAAAGAAAGCATGTTTCTAAACAACAATATGAGCAAAAAATCTGAACTTTACAGGCAGCATGAATAATATGCATTTAAAGAAAGAAAGAAAGAAAGAAAGACTAACCTTCAAAGTCTGAGATTATTTCTTCAAAATGAGTATTAACTATGGAATCAGACATTTTGTGGGTACAAACTCAGTATTCTGTTCCCCAGCAAGTTAATCTCTCACATATGTACATCAGTTTCGTGCCTCTAAGCAAATCCCAAATTAGGAAGTAACACAAGAGAAGGGATCTCTAAGCGATGGTTACAGATCCAAGCCCCACTACTTTATGAAAGGACAAACTTCTTCTGCTTCCTCCAGTACACTGAATGCAGTCGACCTCTGAATGAGTAAGCAATATCAACCCCCACTGCTTCACTCTCTTTCTCCAGCCTTTATTTGCTCTATGCCTTGCTCCTCCCTAATGCTTTTCAGAATTTTGTAAAAGTAAATTCAGTAAACCAGACTTTTTTCCTAGTTGTAATAAAGTATATAAAATTTATATACATAAACACAAATATAAGGGCATAATACATGCATACATGTACACACACACACACACACACACACACACACACACACACACACACACACACACACACACACATCAGAACTCCTGTACAACTGCACTTTATACTCCACCTCCATGTTATATAATATTATATTAATCGCCAGTCCATTGCAGAGCCACACAAAGATGAACAACCACATACACTCACACTCACGCAAATTAGAATCAACCAAATGTAGATGTTTTTGGACTGTGGGAGGAAATCGGAGTACCCGGAGAAAATTCATAGCGTAGACTAAACATGCAATTGTCTTCTGCAAGTCACTGCTATACATGAGAAAATTTTTCTGTTTTAGAAACAGTAATTGGATTATATTACTAGCATCCCTATAATATGTTAGTTTTTTTCCTACATGCCAATAGAACTTTTTTAAGTTTAAGAGAAGCCTTCTCTACTTCACAAAGTCAAACATGGATTCTCTCCTTTCATTAGTCAAATGGAATTAGTTTCACAATTGAGATTCAAAGGTGTTTAGAACTGTATGCCATGTGCTTTCCAAAACCATCTCACTGGTAAAACTGGAACATTGTGTCTTTTTCATTCAATCAACACTTCACATATATCTGTCAAACAATTTCACTTAAAAATTACACTCATCAACCAGAATAGGCAACCATAAATGTTGCCTGGACTGTACACTGATCAAAAATGTCCAAAAAATGTACTTGGCACAAAGGCCAAACATAACTACCTAATGCTGACAGGAGTCAGTTTTGTTTATTCTATTTCAAACTATTTTCATGAATGGTGAATTTCTACTCTATCACTTATATTAAAGTCCTCTAAACAACATTTCTGACCATCTGTCTGAGCAATTGTGGAACAGCTGCCATTACTTGTGTTACAGCGTTAGAAAAGACTGCATGCAAGCTATATAGATTAGAAAAGAATAGAATAGAAAAAAATAGAATATTATAAGACTCTAAATATGACAGTGTACACAATTGAACAGACAAACTAATAAATTCATTTATCTTGCCCGCTCATTCCCTAATTCTGGTTTACGAATGTCTGATGGCGCCTATCCCAGCTCACATAGGGCGAGAGGCGGAGGTACATTCTGGACGGGTTGCCAGCCCATTTCAGGGCCACACATAGACAAACAACCATTCACACATACATTCACTCCTATGGACAATTTGGACTGTGGTATGAAACCGGAGTACCGGGATGAATCCTACACAAGCGCGGGGAGAACATCCACACAGAAAGATCCCTGGCCCGGTGATGGCCTGTAACAGGCGCAATGATCCCTGATCATCACCACTTGCTTCATGCCCCCACCCCGACCAACTCGAACCAGACTCTGCAAGTGGGGTCGACAAAGCTCTCGGATCCGGAACAACAATAGAGGCGACTCCTCTTGCTGTTATTCTCAATCATATGAATATACAAAGTAAGAGTCCCTCTGAACGCAATATCATCTGAAATGTGTTTTCTGGTCTCCAGTCCACTGCGTTTTAATCATGCTTCCAGTGTGTTCTCTGCCCTAGTTCACTTGGGGTACACAGATGAAAAGTAAATTGAGTGAAAGTGAAATTAAGATTCCCACCATCGACAGCCACCCCAGTGGAAGTGACACAACCCGTTGCACAGTCCATATCACCATGGAGGTACAAACCTCTCGTTTCATACGATTTCTGGAAAACATGTGTCACTTTGCTTAATGGAAACAATTTAAATTGTCTGAGATGGACTGGCGACCTGTCCAGGGTGTACCCCAGCCTCTCGCCCTATGTGCGCTGGGACTGGCGCAGCAGACCCCCATGACCCCGGATTTGGGAATAAGCGGGTAAGAAGATGAATGAATGAATGAATAAATGAATGAATGAATGAATTTAAATTGTTTGCAGTAATGGCACTGCGCTCTAAATAAATTTAACAAAAATGCTGTAATTTTAATGTCACTGTATAGACTGTTTAAAAAGTTTTGGCTTGACACCCTTAAACATGACTTGGCACAAAACGAAACATTATTGATTGTTTGACCTGTCAGTCATATTTCTTCTTTTATAGCCATTTATCTGTTTAATCGACGAAGGTTCCCCGATGTAAGGCAGCGAACTGGGCTCCGCCCCTCATGTGGTGTCAACAGACGAGGCTCCGCCCCCACGCTGCACCGGCTGTCATAAGTTTACGGACATGTTTGGCGTCGTCGTCCTGGCAACTAGGTTACCAGGGCGATGACGCAATACTTAAGGTGACGCGTCGGTAAGCACAGGTGTGGGTGATTGGCGTTGTACGGTGTGCTTCTAGTGGAGTGCTTCTATTTTGGATTTCGGAACATTGGGACTTTGGACTACTCCATTTATGTATATATTATCGTTATGTATTTTGTGTCACTGTGTGTTCTCGTCGTTTTGTTTCGTTTTGTTCACGTGTTCACTTCCGTCTCACTGTACATATATCTATCTGCACTCTCACCTGTATAAATAAACCATCACCCTTAACTGTATCATGGATCCGGCTTCTCTGTGGATCATGGATTCTCTGTGCTCACCGTGTCGTTACACCTGACCTTTTACTCACAATTGATACAGGCTGTTGGTATGGCGTACGAAACAAACTTTGCAACCTCAGCTTGCTACAAGGATCCGGCCCCCAACCCTTGTTGACTGATGCTGGTGGCTGGGGCAAGGGATGTTGAAAGTGGTGTGAAAGAAAAACTAACACAAATATTTTGCCGCCTTCAGAGCAAAATATAAGACATCCCTAAAAACATGCGCCAAACTGTCCAGAGTCATTATAGAGGCAAAGCATCCAGACATTTAATAACTACCAGTAACTTTGCCTACTCCCAAATGTGCTAAAATTTAACTACAGTTAACCCGTAGAAGTCTGCTGAACTGGACAACATCCCCGGCAGGGTGCTCAGGGGCTGTGCAAAAGAATTTGTAGATGTGTTCACTGACACCTTCAACACTTCTCTTTGCATTTTTTCCTATGTGCCTTAAAACTGCAACCATCTGTACTGTGCTGAAGTGGTTGACAGTCTACTGCCTCAATGACTGCCTCAAAGACTTTTGTTTAATGCTTGTAATAATTTGTTTTCTCCTTCGGCTGCCCCTGTTAGGGGTCGCCACAGCAGATCATTCTTGTTTGACTTGGCGGGTGTTTAACGCTGGATGCTTTATGAGCAATTTAGACTCACCAATCTGCCTAATGTACAGGTTTTTGGACAGTGGAAGGAAACCGGAGTACTCGGGGGAATGCAAGCGCAAGGGGAACATGCAAACTCAGCACAGAAAGACCCCCGGCCCGGTAATCGAACCCGGGACTTTCTTGTTGTGAGGCAACCGTCCTAACCACAATACCACCCTGCCGCCCCAATGCTTGTAATAATGAAGTATGTTAATTTTTGCATCAAATGAAACCCCAGAAAACTGGTTTCAGTGATTGATGATTATCTTTAAGGAGCACACATCGTTTGTGAGCGTATCCAATTGAATTGTCTAATTGACAATTTCAATCTTTACTACTAAACCCAGCCATTAGGGTTGCACAAGCCAGTGCATTCTTAGTGCCGGTCCCAAGCCCGGATAAATAGGGAGGGTTGCATTAGGAAGGGCATCCTGCGTAAAACTGCGCCAAATCAAATATGCGGATCACAAATCAGAATCTCATACCGGTCCGGTCACAGCACGGGTTAACAACGACCGTCACTTGTACTGTTAGCCGTCAGGGTACCGGTGGAAAATGGACTAGGCTGGAAGTTGAGGGTGTGATGATAAATATCATCAGTGCTTATGCTCCACTAGAAGATTGTGAGATGGAGGAAAATTAAAGATTCTGGAGTGAGTTAGATGGAGTGGTAGAGAGTGTAGCTAGGCATGAAAGATTGGTGATAGGAGCCTACTTCAATGGTCATGTTGGTGAAGAGAACAGAGGTGATGAGGATGTGATGGGAAGGTATGGCTTAAAAGAGAGGAATGTGGAAGGGCAGATGCTGGTAGACTTTGCTAAAAGGATGGAGATGGCAGTGGTTAACATGTATTTTAAGAAGAAGGATGAGCATCGGGTGACTTATAAGACTGGAAGAAGTTGCACACAGGTGGACTATATTTTGTGCAGGAGAGGTAACCTGAAAGAGTTTGGAGACTGTAAGGTGGTGGCAGGGGATAGTGTAGCTAAACAGCATCGCATAGTTGCCTGTAGGATGGCTTTGGAGGTTATGAAGAAGAGGAAGAGAAAGAGGACAGAAAAGAGAATAAGATGGTGGAAGCTGAAGGAGGAAAACTGTAGTTTGAGATTCAGGTAGGAGGTCAGTCAGGGGCTGAAGAGATGTTGAATGATTAGGCAACAACTGCAGAATTGATAAGGGAGACAGCTAGGAACATACTTGGTGTGACATCTGAGAAGGGAAAGGAAGACAAAGAGACGTGATGGTGAAATGAAGAAGTACCGGAAAGTATAAGGAGAAAGAGGTTGGCGAAACAGTATTTGGATCGGCAGAGATGAGAAAAGTAGGCAGGAGTATAAGGAGGTGAGGCAGCAGGTAAAGAGGGAGGTAGCAAAAGCTAAGGAAAAGGCGTACCAGGAGCTATATGAGAAGTTGGACACTAAGGAGGGAGAAAAGGATTTGTACCGGTTGTCCAGGCAGAGAGACAGAGATGGGAAGGATGTACTGCAAGTTAGAGCAATAAAGGATACAGACGGAAATGTTTTGGCTAGTGAGGAGAGTGTGTTGAGAAGGTGGAGAGAGTATTTTAAGCAGCTTATAAATGAGGAGAATGAGTGAGAGAAAAGGTTGGATGATGTGGAGATGGTGGAGCAGGAAGTGGATAGGCTTAGTAAGGCAGAAGTGAGAGCAGCTATTAATAGTATGAAGAGTAGAAATGCGGTTGGACCAGATGATAGTGTGGAGATATTTAGGAGAGATGACAGTGGAGTTTCTGACTAAAATGGTTTAACAGGATTTTGGAAGGTGAGAGGATGCCTGAGAAAAGGAAAAGGAGTGTTCTGGTGCCGATATTTAAGAATAAGGGAGATGTGCAGATGTGCAGTAGCTACAGAGGAATAAAGTTGATGAGTCACACCAAGAAGTTATGGGAAAGAGTAGTGGAAGCCAGGCTGAGGGAAGAGGTGCCCATCTGTGGGAAACAGTATGGTTTCATGCCAAGGAAGAGTACCACAGATGCAATTTTTGCTTTGAGGATGTTGATGGAGAAGTATACAGCAGGCCAGAAGTAGTTGCATTGTGTGTTTGTGGATCTGGAGAAAGCATACAACAGTGTTCCGAGACAGGAGTTGTATTGTATGAGGAAGTCAGGTATAGCAGAGAAGTATGTGAGGCTTTTGCAGGACATGTATGAGGACAGTGTGACAGCAGTGAGGTGTGCGGTAGGAATGTCGGACTGGTTCAAGGTGAAGGT
>JAOTRA010104512.1:0-10917 GCA_026260255.1 Pseudolaguvia tuberculata
AAATAATACACACACAGTTTGTACACTGTATATTTTGCCAGAGGACACAAGTACAGCTGTGCATCTGTGCATAGAACAGAAGATAATATGCCTACAGATGTTGATTCATGAACATCAGCAAAGGCATAAAGATGTAAGTGAAAGGGAAATCTTTTCATGCTTGGGGATTTTTCTTCTAGCCAGAGGGAACATCTTGCAGTAGACCCCGGCAAAAGTTCTCTCAAAAGCCTGCTTACTAGCCTTAGCATGAATAATTTGTGTTAAGAATTTTGAAAGCAACTCATGCAAGAGTAGCTATATAAAGTAAATACCTCTTAAGCAATACTGCGATGTTTTAACTCACCCACAACAACACCCAACCCAACCATTCCAAAACTCCCACGGAATCTGCAGGAGCTCTTAAAACTTCTCAAGTTTCTTGCCCATTTTGTATTTGTTTGGAAGTTGATTACAAACGCACCGCTACCCCTGCCAAATTTTGATAATGTGCAATAATATGAATGCGCGTAGGGGTTAGCACGATCGCCTCATAACAAGAAGGTACGGGGTTCGATTTCCGGGTCGGGGACCTTTTTGGGCGCTTTGCTTTCATGTTCTCCCAGCGCTGGCGTGAATTTCCTCTGGGTTTCCTCCCATAGTCCAAAAACATTCAGGTCGATTGGTGATTCTACATTGTCCATAGGAGTGAATGTGTGTGTGAGTGATTGTTTATCTATGTGTTGCCCTCAGATGGACTAGCTATTCTTCCAGGGTTTAGCCCCGCCTCTCGCCCTTTGTAAGCTGGGATAGACTCCAGCAGACCCCTGTGACCCCGAAATAGGGAATAAGCAAGTAAGATGATGAGTGAATGAATAGATTTTTATAAGCAAAACTTTATAAAACTATCAAGACTATCCTGGGTTATCCTGTTTTTAAATTCTATTTATATCTTTGTAGTAAAAACTTACAAGAGGAGCTGTCATTGCATCTTAAACATATACTCATTCATTCATTCATTCATATTCTCACCATATTCTTATTCCCTAATGCAGGGTCACACGAATTGCTGGAGCCTATCCCAGCCAGGGTGAACATATACTCATGTCTTGAATAAATGCTGTAAACTTAAAGTAATAAAGTTGCACTTAAAAAAGAGAAATCTATTATTTAAAAATTCACATTTTTTCTTAAACGCTGGCAAGAAAAATAAATCTGTATATTTATAATCAAAATAAATGTAAATGAAAATGTTAAAATTTGTCTGAGTTTTCTGAACACTGTGAAATTGTTTTGTTAACAAATGACATGATATTTTTATGTCATATATTGTGTTAATCTAAAGTTTTCTCCTTTCGTTTGTACTCCTTTTGAAATGTTGGTATTCATTTCTACATGTTCAAACCACCTCAATGTGGCTTCCCTGACTTTTACCCCAAAACATCTAAGATGAACAGTCTTACTCATGAACTCTAATCTGGTCTAACCTAATCACTCCATCTCACTAATCTTCAGCTCTGCCACCAGACATCACGCCTGACATGTTTCTCCACCCATTCCAACCTACATGCTTCCTTAACTCTTATGGCATTATGGAAAATTAACAAAACATCAGTAGTAAACAAAAGCAAGGCTATATGTAGATATTATTCTCCATTCTCCTCACCAGTCTTTACCTGCTCCAGTCTCTAGCTCTGTGTCCGCTGAGCAGCTGGAGGGGACAGTGTGTGGTACATGGAATCTTTTTACACTCCAATTAGGCCGGTAATAAATCTAATCAGCCAATTTCTAGCTATGGTAACACACACAATGACCAACAACAAGCGCAGTAGGAAGACCGAGTAATTTTAGAATGTTGATGTAAAACCTCTTCTGCTGCTTGCACATGACAGGCAGTTCCTCAGTAATGATTGGCAAGAAAAAGGTTTTATACAGAAATGTAAGTGAAAACATGCATACACCAATGTATTACCTTTTTTCCTAGGGCGTAGTGGTGGCCTGGCTGCTTGCACCATTATAAGATCACTGAAGAACTTTTTGCGGTCCTCTTCCCCAGGTGATGTTAAACACACCACTTCACCATAGGAGCGACTGAAGATGCATTTCACCTAAATACATTTAAACACAATAACAAATAGAATTATAAAGATGAACTAATGATTGAAATAATTTAAAACATATTCCTGATAATCCTATAACAAAAACACAGGAAAAGGAGGAAACACAGGAAAATTGTAAAAGCATATAAATACCTTTATTTTGTGTATTTATTTTTTATTTTTCTGTATTTATTTTCAGGCTCATCAATGGTCAGACATGCAGTTTTGGCAGAGTTTGCATACCACTTAAGTAGATTAAATAAATGCAGACTTCATTTAACAATGTATGCACCAAAGACTAATGTTTTGTATCATGTGGTTATGGCTAGTTATATGTACTCTGCTACTATATGTAACAATATTATATGTCATAATAGCATATAATATATGTCCACATATGACAGGTCATCTTTTCTATGGCTTTATGAGATGGAAAAATTAAATTCAGTCAGGAGCAGTAGGTCAAGGAACTTTTTGCATACTGTATTTGCATACTAAGCATTGAGGCTACACAATACTGAGGAAAATCCTTTTGTTTTTTTGTGATATACATTGTAATATGGAAACATTTCATTAAATGACTTAAATAGTTCTATTAAAAGAAGTCAGTGATTTTAGAATAGTTGGTTGATTTTGGAAAGCATCTGCAAAAAATATAATACAGGAATTAATTATAAGCAAATAACAGTGTTATGGGTTTCCAAAGATTCAAATACAGAAAATTAATAATTAAATGTAAAGACACTTCAGTTTTTGGCAGCCCAAAATTAATTAACGGGGCCTGAAAAAAAATGTTATCTAACATATGATAAATTAGATATAAATTTTGTTTTGGATGGCCCAAAAATATTTTAAAGAGTCAAAATAAGAAAAAAAATTCTATTTTACTTTTGCGTGTAAATAGAATTCATTGTTTTATTCTATCATATAGATATCAGATAGCCAGAAACTAAATATGGGTACATGTAAAGCTATAAGAAACTGCAGGAAAGTGGAGCAAACATATAAAACACCTAAACAATCCGCTTTCCCTTTGTTCATTGCCCAGTGGGTTTTTGCATCAGAAATGAAGTGTCCTTTACTCTCTCTGCTAGTATAAAGCATCTTCAGCTCATAGTGAAAAAGCATTAAAAAAATGTTGCTTTTATTCACTGAATATTCTTCAAAATTCTTTTCATATTCAGCCGAAAGTTAAGGGCCTTACTCAGGGGTCCGACAGTGACAACTGGGTAGTCAAATTAATCCTCTGATTAGCGTTGTAACCGTTAACCTTGCCAGTATTGCCCATCATTAACCCATAATTTTTCAAATCAAAAGGGTCATTCATTTATTTGTTATTTCTTTGGTGCTAAGAGAAAGAGTATCATTCAGTCACGCAGTCGATTTCATGAACAGTAACAGCAATACTGACTGAGAGCTTATAAAAAACATACAAAACGGGAGGAAACGCTGTTGGAAATGGGATGCTTAATGATAAGCAAAACCAGCTATAAAAATAAAGGAGACTGACTGGACAATAAATGACACACAACCTCTGGCACACTCTCGGCTGCGTCACGAAGGACGCATATCTAATGACCCGAGTCACATTTTACATTTATTGCTAGATATATGATTTTAATTCAGTTAATAAAGTCCAGTGTGCCGATCTGTCCTGGACTGGCCATGTGAAAACGAGTGTTGCTTCACTGGTGTCCTAACTGTCCTTTCTGTAGCGTATCTACAGTGGATACTGTAGGCTAGAAGTAATAATCTGGAGGTAATGAATTATAAAGACCATATAAAGCCTAACTACCTCAATTCAGTGAAATAACCCCTGATACTCAGCTCTCATAGGATGGCAAGCATGGCAGGCAGCAAGCTTTATATATACGGCTGATTGTTAGACTTGGCATAAGCTAAACTGCAATTTATTTAACTTGTAAGACATTTCACGTTTTACAATTACTAGTTAATTAGTGTTCCTACTGTTATAGTAAATGATTAACTGTCCTCAATTCACCAGTTCAAAGTAAAAACGAGTATTAAAGAAATGATACTTATGAGCAGTGCCGTGGCGTAGCGTTTAGCACGGTCATCTCACAACAAGAAGATCCTGGGTTTGATTCCTGGTTTTGATTCTGTGCGTAGTTTGCATGTGTTTCCTCAGTGTACACTGGTTTCCTCCCACATTTCAAAAACATGTACTAATTAGCTTGATTGGTGAGTCAAAATTGCCCGTAGGAGTGAATGTGTGTGTAAGTGGTTGTTCATCTATGTGTGGCCTTGCAATGAACTGGCAACCTGTCCGGGGTGTACCCCTGCCTCTCGCCCTATGAGCACCAGAAGATCCCAGTGACTCAGAATTAGGGAATAAGCAGGTCAGAAGACGAATGAATAAATTAAGGTGTACACTGTTAATCCAGATTTCTTATGTAATTATGAAACAATCAAAATACTTGAGATGCAAAGCATTACTATAAGAAAATAAGGAAATTCCTATACTTGATTTTGGGAAAGCTCCATCTCTTTTCTTTGTCATTACAACAGTGTCAGTCGACTCAGACTGCTAGTCCATCATCCCCACAGCAGGACTAAATGGCATTCTTAGCACATTTTATAGTCAAATAAACTCATTTGTCACCATGACCCAAAATTGTATATGGCTTCTGCTGATGCAGCATGTTCTGTTGTACATTAAGTCAGGCCCTGCAGACAATCTTTCCAGAAATATCTGTTTATTTGGCAGATTTAAAAGAGAGTGAGACACATGGATTAAAAAGGCATCAGATCAGACATGGATTCTAATTCATGCAGCCAGCTAACTTTACGAACATACCAGGCTATCAATTAAAGACTTAATAAAATATATTTGCTCTCACCATTTCAGACCTTTTCTCAATCTCTCTCTACTACAGCTTCACAGCCAAAGCATCACTTCCAAGGCACCCCCAAATAGACTAGTTCTTTTTACTGAGAGACAAGATTGCCCAACACATGTCCATACATTATCTAAATTTTTCTACAATGAACACTCAAAAAAAAAAAAAAAAACAGAAAATTGGGCAAAAGTCAACATTTTATAATAGTTGTATGTTTATCTCATAGTTGTAGTTTTCATTCCACCAAGGGTTAAACTGTAAATGATGGAAAACAAAAAGATTTTTCTCTCAGTTGATGAATGCTATAGGGACGGACTAACCAGAGGCATGGTATAAAAAATAAAAAAAAAACCCAAGCACATCTTAACTCTCCCTCTCCCTGGTTGGTAGCTGCTGTAGGATAAGGGAGAGCTAGTGAGTGTGTGGAAAACACCAAATCAGCAAAGACATAGAAGGAAAAGAATAAAATCAATGTTTCTGCTGAAAGGTAAACACAGTCAGAACAACCCCCAACAGAATCAGCTGCAAATTTCACAAAGAATCAAGTGGATTAAACTGAAAGCTGTGAATTTATTAATTCACATATAATTAATTTAAAGAAAAAAACCCCAGGTTTTTGCTTTTGTGCACAAGATCCTTGATCTTTAATAAAACAAATCTATGGGGGAAAAAACCTTGTACACCAGGGACATTATGTATCAACTAGCATACACCAGCTTTCATACTCACAGTCGGAATTATTACCAGTAATTAACTTTGATATATTTAATTTGTGTGCGTGCCACTGGACGTGTCTGCTATTTTATCATTTTCAAATTTTTCATTCATAATCTTACCCACTTATTTCCTAATTCGGGGTCACAGGGGTCTGCTGGCGCCTATCCCTGCGCAAATAGGGCGAGAGACGGGGGTACATCCTGGACAGATCGTCAGTCCATCACATGGACGAGCAACCACCCACAAACACACACACACACACACACCGGAAATTTAGAATCCACAATCAACCTAATATATATTTTTTTTTGGACTCTGTGAGGAAACCAGAGTACTCAAAAAAACCCATGCAAGTGCAGGGAGAACATGCAATCGAATCGGGGACCTTCTTGTTGTGAGGCAACTGCGCTAACCACTACGCAACAGCACAACCCCCCAAAAAAAAATTATATCAGTACGTTCATTAATGGTTTCACATATTATAAAAGCAATAGATAAGCAGTTTAAAATATCTGGGCCACTACAGACGGACGGACAGGTTAAGCAAATAAAGTGATGACATAACTACATATCGGATCAGTGATGACATAACTACATATCGTTCTTGGTGTCCAAATCGCATTAAAAGGTCAAAATTACAATTACATTAGGCAGATGCCCTTATCCAGAGTGACGTACAACCGAGCAATTGGGGTTAAAGGCCTTGCTCAGGTGCCCTTAATGGTAGCTTGGTGGTTCTGGGAATCAAATCCCGGTCTTTCTGGCATCAGTACAACACCTTAACCACTAGGTCAGGGGTGGTCAATCGGTCAGAGACTAAGAGCCACGTTTTTTACTGTGGTACCGCCAAGAGTCATATCATACACATGAACATCACCCACCCCATCAAAAATAAAAGCAAAAAACACAAACTTCGATATGAACGCAAGAGCCGCATGAAACCAGGCAGGCAAAGAGCCGTATGCGGCTCCGGAGCCGCGGGTTAACCACCCCTGCACTAGGTCATCACCTCCTCCCTAAATCTGTATGCTTACAATGTACACAAATAGATTAAATTTGTATCTGATTCATTATCACATATGAATAAGGCCTGAACACACATCCCATCTTTGCCACATTGGAGGGGAAAAAAAATCAGAATTGGGTCACTGTAACATGCAGTGTAAATTGTGGCACGGCATCTTCTATCGTTACATTCTCGGCAGACCAATCACAGGTCAGGAGATACATTGGATCTTGCCGTTGGATCACCTACAGTATATGTGACATCAATCCAATGAATACAATTATACATATAAGCGCAAACAGCTTTAAATGATGTTTACGTCAACCATCGAAGTGGAACAGAAAGCTTAGACTGCAGCGACTGCAACTTTATCTGTACTGATAAGTTACTGGTAGCATGTCTGATAAATTATGGGTTTTTTTCAATGGATCCAGATTGTTTTGTAAATTTGAAACAATACAGCAAAAATCCATGTACTCAATCTGTCAACAGTCCCAGTCAGTGGAGGTCAGGTAATGTTGATTTAGTACACTATGGGCTATACTAGGTCACAGTGCAAAAGTTGTTTTAAACAGATTTCATAACAATGACAATGTTTCTGGTGTTCTATAGTGGCCACTCCATACACCAGAACATCTTTGAAATGTGGTATAAAGGGAAGCTGTCATGCCACACTGGTTTAGAATCTCAAAAAATGTTTCTAATATCTAATGTAATCCATACCATGAATAATTGACATTGTTTTGACTGCAGGACTGTCACTTTCACTATTGATGTAAACATAAGCATCTGACTGGCACCTGGTTCCTCTCTCCAACACAGGAAACCAGGAGCAGAGGTTTTTACTATTCCTATCTAAGGCAGAACAAATACTCCCCTTAAGGTACAGCACTGCGAAGACAACAGCTGTCACGCTAAATATGCCAGAAGCCAAGTGACCCTACAGACAGTTTTCCGATAAATCTGTGGAAACCCTTCTGGGTTATAGCACTCAGAAAAGTGCCTTAACAAAAATGCTCTAATGTAGTGGTCTCCAACCTTTCCATCTCAGAGTATTGCAAATATAATAAAAAACGGGAACCCACTGGGTCCTCATACGCAACTTAGTTAGCATAACATGAGTATAAAGTATAACATAAAGAAAGTCTCAGGTAACAAGGCTTCATTAGAGATATTAGATATTCCGTAGAGCGGGTTTTGGTACTTGTGAAAAATCCATATCCTGATTCCAGATATTGATTGTTAAAAGCTTTCATTTCATTTCAAAATAAATCATTGTTCTGACTCAGATAATAAATAAACGAAAATAATTGATGATTTCTTGTGCGGCCCGTTACCAATTGATCCTGGGAACGGTACCTATCCGCGACCTAAGGGCTGGGTACTACTGCTCTAAAGGAGCTATATGATTTTCCATTAATCAATATTGTAGCCAAGTTTCTCATGAACCCAGATCTACAAAAAAATACGTCCGCATTTTCTGCAATAAAAGGTTAAGATTTTTTTGGGATGAGCCCTCTACATACAAATCAAAATAAGCTGAGAAAATATATGTTATATATTAATCATGAGAAAAATAATTCACTAAATGTTTTAGGGTAAAAAAAAGTCACAGTTCAGTAAAAAAAAAAATAGAACAAGTCCAACCTTACCATAAGACAACAAAGTAATTTACTATCCACTCAAAACACTTTCTCCTCTGGGAAGCAACACAGACTTTAATGAATACAATTGGCGGAGAAAACACAAGCAGCTTTTGTCAATAAAATTAGCAGTCTGTCCTCTGGATTCATTATTCTGCCCTCTTAGTGGGCACTGCTTCCTCAAAAAGGCTTTGATCAACAGCTTCACCACAAGCCAATCACCCCAAGCAACACTTTTCTTTGGTAGCCTGGACGCTTAGATATGGGCTTCTCAGAAACTTAAAGGCTCTCTGTGTGGTAATCATGTCACTGATACAGCAGCTGAACACTGCAGCTGTAATCATACTTCTTTCTACCAGTTTCCCTCAAAAAACCTCCCTGCTATCTAAAAGAATAGAACTGATGGATATGAGGAAAAAAAAAAGAATAGAAGACTAACAAAAGGCACAGGGGGAGGAGCAAAGTGGACACAAAAGGAGTGAGAGAAAAGAGTAGCAAGGAGGTGGTTAGCACGGTTGCCTGACAACAAGATGGTACCGGGTTCAATTCCTGGGTCGGGCGTCTTTCTGTACCACGGTTTCCTTCCTCAGTCCAAAAAAAAGTACATTAGGTTGATTGGTGATTCTAAATTGCCCATAGGAGTGAATGTGTGTGTGAGTGGTTGTTTGTCTGTGTGCCCTGCGATGGACAGGCAACCTGTCCAGGGTGTACTCTCGCCTCTCGCCGTATGTGCCTCTCGCCCTATGTGCCCCAGCAAACCCCTGTGACCCCGAACTATGGAATAAGTGGGTAAAAAGATGAATGAATAAATGTTAATACACATTTATATACTTTGTGTTTTTCCATTGCACTGTTTAGGTTAACGATTTGTACCAAAGTTGCCAATCAAGATGTTAAACCTAATTGAGTAAAAATACACATTAATAGAAAAAGGCTTTCTGTTTAAGTGATGTATTTTTGCACCAACTAAAGCAAGTACATTAAAAAAGCAAAGCAGATTATTAAAGAATATGTTGCACAAGGTCCCCCTCTGCTGTAGATGTTGGGTACATAACATTCAGTTCTTTGGGGATGTTATGGATGACTGAGACAAATAAAGTAATAAAGTAGGACTTTGTGTACCTTAAAGAACTAAGATTAACCTACTGTACACCAAAGCATTCATCAAATAGCTGAAAAAAGAATATTTCACCATCTGCTAAAATTATAAAGAAGTTAAAGCAAAACTAATAGAACACATTTATCTTACTTTGGTCTTTATGGTTCCAACACATGGTGTAATGAAGAGACTGAAAGTGATTAAGTACATGGTGACGATATTTCATTAAAATTACTCAAACAAGATTTTAAATTCTACAGCACAGTACACCGTCTGTCCCTAAAGTTGTGACCTAATAAGGTTTTAATTTATCCATTAGATTTAATAGGAATATGGTTTATTCTATATAGATATGCAATTTACATATAATAAATAATTTAATAATAATAAATAATTTATTCATGACCCCACAAACCATTATACATTTTGTATTTTATTTTACCTAGATAATATTAAGCACAGAGTTAAAGAAAACCCTTAATATATCTATGGACTGTAGATCGGTTTATTAAAGACCTTTCTGATTTTTTCAGCTTTTAGGCTGAAGATAAAGCATTAATATACCTCTAGCCCAGTCGGCTGCTTCATACTAAGGGCAGTCAGCAGCAATTTGAGAACCACCTACAGGTGAATTCTGAGCAGCATATTCATTCATTCATCTTCTTACCCACTTATTACCTAATCCGGGGTCACAGGAGTCTGGGCGAAAGGCAGGGGTACACCCTGGACAGGTCAGCAGACCATCACAAGGCACACACAGACAAAAGCACTCACACTCACTCCTATGGGTCATTTTTTTGGACTTTGGAAGGAAACCAAACTACCCAGAGGAAACCCACAGAAGGGCAGGAAGAAAATGCAAACTCCACACAGAAAGATCCTCAGCCCAGGAATTGAACCCGGGATCTTCTTTTTGCAAGGTGGCCACCACTACACCACCGCACCGTCTGAGCAACACGACATACCAAATTATGGTATTGTGCCATTCTATATATATAAAAAATAAAGCGACACTGGTATATTTTAGGTACTGATGAAAGTAGGTAATGATAAAACATGAAAAATGATTCCCTGGATTGCAAACTGATTGTACAACAAGCTCAGAAAATGACAGACATATGACAAAACATCTGCAATGGTGTATATACCAGTATTCTGTAAAAATCTAGCAAAAGAAAATGTAAAAAAACGTAAACAAAGTGGAGGCTCAACAAGGTTAACAAGCAAGGTTTTTTCCTCACCTCTTCAGGAAGCTGCTGGTAGTTGATCTCAGCGGTGGCAAGGATGAGGATTGGAGTAAATGAAGGCACATCCTGCAGCAGAGTAAGGAACGTACTTCTGACAGTGTCATTTATGGCCTCCCACCAATCACTAACATGTGGCATGTAGATCACACTTGGCACGCTCCGCTGTGCTTCTCTAAACACCTAGTACCCATCACACACAGACACAGACACAGACACACAGACACAGACACAGACACAGACACAGACACAGACACACACACACACACACA
>JAOTRA010104521.1:0-10916 GCA_026260255.1 Pseudolaguvia tuberculata
CATCACAGGGCAACACATAGACAAACAACCATTCACACACACATTCACTCCTATGGACAATTTACAATCACCAAACCCGGGTTTCCTCCGGGTACTCTTTCTGGTTTCTTGCCACAGTCCAAAACTGACAGCCATAAAAAATATTATTTTATTCATTGAATCATTAAATAATATACACTGTGTTAACTGTCGTTTCAATAGGCTGTGCAATCATTCCAATATAGTTTAATAAACATTGAACCAGTCCTGCCCTAGGCTTGTACCAAATTTGGTTTTTCTGCCATTGGGGGTATTTGACTTGGCACCCTTCTGCTATAAACAGTTTTATGGAAAAACCAATCGGTGATTATTGTTCTTCTTTATCTGTAAAAGATCATGCCAATTGGTGTATTTTCAAACTTGCTTTTTAGCTAAATGTGATCAACTGTAGTGGTTTTAGTGTCTCTTTGTGTTAATTTAATTTTGCTTAACTCCCACTGGGTTACATTTAGTGTGTGTGTGTGTGGGGGGGGCATTTCAATGCATTTATTCCGCATTAGATGTTGTCCCACAGCTGTGCGAGTGCACTGAGCATGAGAACCCACTGAGCTCATAGTCAGACTCACACCTGTTGTTAGTGGGGCTGAGGGTATAAGGGGATTGGGGTGACAGAAGACAAGACACTGTGGGAAACAGAAAAGAAAAAGTGAGAAAAATGCAAAGAGGTTAAAAATTAGGGGAAAATGAAAAGATGAGATGTAGATGGCTAGAAACAAACTTTTAATGTTAAACATGAATTATTATATATTTACAGGAAATTTTATTAACTTATTTTTTCCTTTAGGTCAAAAAGAAAGTTGGAAAACAGATTTCTTTAAGTTTAAAATAAAGAAAGTAAAGCTGCTCATGAAAAGAACAAACGAAAGGTAAAGAGGGTAAAAAGGTGAAACAAATGAAGATACAGTAGGACATTTCAATGGGATGGATAAACAGCAGGGAAAGGGACAGGCAGACAGAGAGAGAGACAGACAGACGAGTGGGTCAACAGAAACAGAAAGGGGTAAAGAAAAAAAAAAAAAAGATCCATATAAACATTTAGTAAGAAAAACATCTATGAAAAAAAAAGTCCAGAAGAAAAAGTGCAAAAGAAGAAAAGAGAAGCATCAGCAAAAGGCTCGGGAGCTGTAAGAAGAAATGAAAAAGGAGAATTAAACCTATTGTTCATCACTCAGATCCAGTGAGTATGACAGATTTGGCATTTGGAATAAAGGTTGCGGTCATGCTGCTGATTCAGACTTTTCATCTGAAACAATTTAGAGATGCTGGATTAAAGGAGCATTCCAGTCTGATGACAGGGTGATGGAGCAAAGGAGGGAGGCAAGAAGGCAGAGAGATCTAGATAAAAAGAAATAAAAAGAGCAAGAGAGGGAGAACAATGAATGCGGGAAACCAAGAGAATGATAGAGAGAGTATGTGAAGCAAGCTAGACTATGACAGAAGAGAGAGAGACACATATACCAAGCCAATTCCAAAAAAGTTGAGACACTATAAATTGCGAAAACAGAATGCAATGAAGTTTCAAATTTCAATATTTTATTCAGAATAAACATTAAATGTGTAAACTTAAATCATTTTAAGGGGGAAAAAAAGTTCTTTTTAAATTTCAACACATCACAAAAAAGTTGGGACATGGCCATGTTTACCACTGTGTGGAATCCCCTCTTCTTTTTATAACAACGTCTGGTGAGTGAGAAGACAAGTTGCTCAAGTTTAGGAATAGGAATGTTGTCCCATTCTTGTTTAATACAGACTTCTAGTTGTTCAACTGTCTTAGGTCCTCTTTGAATCTTCCTCTATAGATGAAAGATCTGGACTACAGGCTGTCCATTTCAGTACCCGGATCCATCTCCATCTCCTACACAGCCATGATGGAATTGATGGAATCAATCATGTTGGAAAATACAGGGTCTTCCCTGAAAGAGACGACATCTGGATGGGAGCATATGTTGTTCTAGAACAGGGGTTGTGAACCTTTTTGATTCAGAGAACCATGAAAGCAAAATATTTTGAAATGCATTTCAGTGAGAGGCATATGATTCAAAAGGGAGCGTTTACCAGTTTACGCAGCAACGGTCAATGTAGGCTATTATCATCCAATTAAATTAATGGACAATTGCTCCTGTAGCCAACTGCAGCCCTGAACAGGACATGAGCAGTGGAAAAAAAAAAAAAAGATGGATGGATTAAAACAAGTGATAATATTTTGTTTTATCAGAAAAGCCGAAAACTGTGAGCCAGATTCAATCATCAAAAGAGTCACACCTGGTTCACCAGCCATAGGTTCTCGACCCCTGTTGTAGAACTTGGATATACCTTTCAGCATTAATGGTGCCTTTCCAGATGGGTAAACTGTCTATACCACACGCACTCATACAACCCCATACCATCATAGATACAGGCTTCTGAACTGAGCGCTGATAACAAATTGGGTTATCCTTGTCCTTGTCCTCGTCCTCTTTAGTCCGGATGGCATGGCATCCCAGTTTCCCAAAAAGAACTTCAAATTTTGAAGTTGCATTCTGTTTTCATTCACAATTTGTAGAGTCCCAACAATTTTGAAATCGGGTTTGTAGACGATAAGCTAAAACAAAATGAACTTTAGAACAACTGTACTTCTACTTTTCTTTTTTTATTAAAATATTTTTAGTACAAATTTAATCGATTCCATTAAAAGGATTAAAAGAACACTATATGAACATACATTTTTTGTTATAGGTTCTATTCCAATCACACAGATTTGTCTAAACATTGGAATAAAACTGTTGCTACAAAGAAAGATCACAGGATCAGTATTACAAAAGACACGCCTACATTCAGTCCCAAAGATCTCAGCTGTTTTAAACCTTTCCTTGCTTTTTCAATGTCCGCCACCGGTCCTTTAGCATGACACTCGTCCGATTACTAAAGTCGTATTCCTTGAGGATTTTAGACCACTTCCCTTCGCCATGCTTCCTCACTCCTGATTTCAGAAACTTGTCCTCTTTAGCAGTCCATTTCTACAGAGGACAAAATACACAGTTTATTATATTCAGAAAGATGGTTTTTCTTGGGGATTCATCACGATTCTTTCTCTAACGATACCTGATTTGCCCAACTCCAGACTCTAAATTCAAATACGACATGGAAGTGCAAGCGAGTGCGTCACCGAACATCAAAAAGAACAAAAGCATTCCAAAACACTCTGAACCGCTTTATTTAGATACAGCCATGTATTCATAATCTTTTATTCTGACTCACCCCCGAGACACAAAATGCTGCTGGTCTAAAAAGTTAATAAAAGTTTATTCTGTTCCATAAGCGCTGACTAATGCAGGGACGGGACGCTGGATGGACATCGAATCAACATCAAATTTTAAATTCACTGTGTGGCAACAGTTTGCACAGCTTCTACTGGATTCTAAAAAAAGGCTGAATTGAATCACTCGCTTCACTTTGTGGTGGATAACACAGTGTGTGTCATACAGAGTTACAGGTGCTTGATTCTGAACCATCAGAATGATTCTTTATATCTGCGTGTCATTCCGAGCTTCAGTTTATCCTGAATAAAAGAACGTTTATCAAAACCAAATCCTCGGTTTTAACAGAGTATATTCTGTCCTACCGAAACTGTAACTAGACACTAAAATCAAAGAAACTTTAATTATGCTTCAAATGGAAAAATGGAAACGCGTGTTTACACAGCAGAAGAATTAGGAAAAAAACATCTAGATTAACAATCATTTCAGAAATCAGATCCGGACTATAGAATGTACCTAAAGATCCCCACTCCTACTCAGAATTTACATTGATTATCCCAATAGGATTCCTTACCTTTTTGGACCGGGATTTGGACACTGAGGTTGTCTGTGGTGATGATAATTTAATACTTTGTCTGGAAATTTCTGTACAAAACAATTTTTAAAAATTGATGACTATTAAGAAACATTTTCATAAACAGAGATTGGACGATAGTGACAAAAGAAAAACAAAAAAGTGTGTACTTAGTTTGGCGGTTCTGTGCGGAAGACACTGCGATTTCTTTGTGCTTTCTGGTTTCCAGAGATAAGTTTTAGTGGAGAAAAGCTTCTTTTTAGGTCTGTTAGAAAGAACAGAACAGCATTATTTATTCACTTATTTAGTCATCTTATTCTCTAATTCGGGGTCACAGGGGTCTGCTGGAGCCTATCCCAGTGCACACAGGTCAAAGGTAGGGGTACAGCCTGGAGAGGTCAACAGTCTATTGCAGGGCCACATATAGACGAACAACCACTCACGCTCAGTTTTATGGGCTAGTTAGAATAGTCAATCAGGACACTGGAGTATGCAGAGAAAACCCACAATGGATAGGACAGGCACAGAAAGACTCCGCGGCCAGGGAATTTCTAACAACCGCATCACAATAAACGGAGAAATATTTCAAGATATAAAAATTAAGAAGTTTTGTTATATTTTTAGACACAGTATTTTCACATGATTGAATTTGTATACTAAGGTGGTATAAAGAGTGTAAATTTTATTTTAGAAACAGAAATATTACCTCAGATTAAGCTCGGATGAAATGCCGTTCATCTCAGATCTTGGGATGAAGCAGAAAAAAAGGGTCAGAACAGAACTGCTAACCCAGTTTACATGGAGCATCATATTCCGATTTCAATCAACGTCTAATCTGATTTAGAAACAAATGTTCCATGTAAACACCTTAATCAAGACATAAAATACTTAAACCGACTAAAATTCAATTCGGGCTTAGAGGAGAGGGAGAAGGGGGGAAAAAAAACACAAGGAAGAACTGACAGAATGAAGGAAGAACAATACATATTTTTTAAAAAAAGGAGAAAGAATGAGAGAAAAAATTGAAGAGAAAGGAATAAAGTAAACAAAGAAAAATACTGTATGGCCATACATTGTAAAAATACATCACGAAAGTAATAAATAGACAAATAAAATAAACAATTAAAGAAGAGACAGGAACAGACAGACATATAGATAAGAGCAAGTGACAAAACAGTTTTAAGGACCGGCGTTAAGGCTACTGTTTTCAGAACGCATCCTACATCACAGGACTGTCGGGTTCCGGTTCCCTGTTGTCCTCGTCCACATTCTTCTTCTCTGGTCTCTCCTGACGAGCTTGAACCACTTTGGATGCAGCCTGAAAGACGAGATGTCTCGTCACATTTGTGTACATGTCAGATCAAGCGGAGACAAGAAACGAAATCAGCATTTAATACCTTCAGTAAAAAGTCAGAAGGATGTCTCTCAAGAAACGTGTCCAGGAACGAGTTCACACTCTTGAGGAGGCGATTAAAGGAGAAAATGGTGAAGAGCCGATTGTACACATCCTTCTTAGACACAATGGTGGAGAGGTTCCGCTGCAGTTTCTGCCAATTGGAATAATTATAATATGAATAAATTAAAGAACAGAAACCGGAGACATGAATTACAGACAACCTGAATAACTAGATCAATAAAAAAAATCTTAGTATAACGTTTACATGAACCCTGGGTTAATCTCCATCCTGGCGGTGCATTGTGGGATATTGTGAATTGGTGTTTTTTTTAGTATGTGCTGCAATAATGATTCAATGGATAAATGGTTAGATGGGGAAAAAAGAGAAAAAAGAAAAATACTGTATGCCACTTGCAGTGCATTGTGGGATGTGAAGAAGGTGCAGAATAAGCAAACAGACAGGATATAAAACGTGAGTCAGTATGGATGAAAAAGACATCTGAATTACAGATATGTCAAGAGTAGTGTGTGTATGTGAGTAGGTGTGTCTTTAGGTGAGAACTCCCACTTACTACTGACTTTCTGTTAACAATGGTGTGCAACGTACCTGCGGTAAATCGGTCTCTGTCTCTAACCACTGCAGAGTGTGTGATGCGAGCTGATCGTTTGCTTTCTCTAAACACACACCCACACACTAGAAGAAACACACAGACACATTATTCATAATTGAGCCTAAAGGTTTGCTCAAATGCATGTATGTACATGCGTGTATGTGTGGACCTGAATGAATAACAGGTGCTGTATTTTGTTGTATAGCGCAGTGTCGTCCATGGTATCTTTCAGACAGTTCCACACCGACAGCGCCGACATTAGAGGAGTCACTTTGTTATTTGGATCATAATGCACTTCTGAAAAACACACACATACACACTTTTATAGACATTACTGCTGAGAGAGATTCAAAAGAAAGAAAAAGAAAAAAATATTCTGCAGTTATTGTTGTGTACTAAGGAATGTTTTGTTTTATAGATCTTCACTGTGGTCTGGTATCTACAGAGGCCCTGTGCAGAATCTTCCCACAGTTAAGAGTTTCATCCTCTGCGGTGAGAACCTATCAAACCAGCACAGCAAAAACTCACCCAGGTTTTTGCCGTCCATAATTCTGGAAAGCAGGCAGCAGATGGTTCTCTTCGTGTGCTGTGTGTCCTGCAGCTGGCACTCGTCATCGATCATCGCTGGGGGACACAAACAAAGATTTACTGCCGCATTAAAAAGCACGGAGCAGTTAGGGTCTGTGTCTGTGTGTGTGTGTGAGAACATTCTAAAACCAAAACTATTAAGAGATAAAATAATGCAATCGTAATCTTTCAAGAAATTTTGGGGTTCAATCAGTTTGAGATAAATCAGATTAAGCCCTGGTGTAAAAGCACTGATGTCATTAGGCCACAAGGGTATGCTGGAGTCCATACCAGCTTTCTGAAAGGGCAAAAGGCAGGTGGGGTAAAACCTGCCACCACACACTCACACCTACTCTTAAGGGCAATTTAAAATCATGTTTTGGTTTGTGATAGGAAACCAGAGAACATGTACTCAAATAGTATTGTGGTTAATTTAAGAGAAAGTACACCAATACTCCCTACGCTTGTGTGGCTTTTCTTTAGGCAGGTTTTGCTTGGTTTCTCCGGTTTCCTTCAACAATCCAAAAACACATTTGGTTGACTGGTGATGCTAAACTGTCCAAAGGAGTGATAGACTGTGTGTCTATCCGTCTATGTGTGGCCCTGCAATGGACTGGTGACCTGTCCAGGGTTTTCCCCAGCCTTTCGCCCTATGTGCGCTGGGATAAGCTCCAGCAGAACCCGTGACCCCGAATAAGCCACAAAATCATAATAAATGATTTGCTAATGAACGAATATTCTAATTGTGTGAGAAATTAAGGTATTTATTTTATTTCAAACTATATATTGTTTACTTTCCCGCGTTAATTGCTAAGTCCCGCCCACCTACTCTGTGATTGGTTAGGAATTCCGAGTTACGAAGAACAGACCAACCGTTATAAAGAGAATCCTAGCACTCAGCCAATTAGGACAGCGAAGAAGTTGAACTATGAAAATACCGAACCAACAAACTTTATCTTACCTTCAAACACTTTTAATGTTTGGCTGAAATTCTCGACGTTTTGTTCTTGGTAGTAGCGACACAATGACTGGAAGTAAAAGTCAATCATCCATGACTTAGCAACACTTTCCACCTCCTTAATGTTCTCTTTCGCGCCTGTTGTGCTGGAAATAATCGCCTGGTTTTCCTGTGGAGCTCCGACATCCATGATGGCTGCAGTCTGAAAGCAAAACTAATATAAACGTGTTTGTAAAACGGATAAAATAAACAGATAAATAAATCCGATGCATTGCAGTGTTAAGTCTACTTCTTCTGCTACTGTCGCTTTTTACACGACTCCCTACCCCCCTTTATCGCCACCTACTGTACCGGATGTTCAATTATAATGGTGAGTTAGTTATCTGGTGAGGAAAAACATCTGGTTTGGATGATTTAAACTCGAATCCAGTTTATGGAGTAATCGGAGTGTGTTATCGCCGCCTGTTCCGCTCCCTTACTATTCCTAATTAGTTTCTTCTTCGTCGTCGTCGCTTTAGACGCTCTCACTGCCGCGCAGTGGACAATACGATGAACTACAATTCCAAGGTGCAGTAGTCAGTTTTAGCTATTGTTTTAATGTAAAAGTGTAAAAAAAATTATCGGTTATAAAACTAGATGTAAATGTTACTTTATTACTTAATTTTTTGGTATTTGGGAATAAGCGGGTAAGAAGATGAATGAAGGTCCCCATGGCGTTTTTCGCGGTTTTATCAGATGTCAACTGTCGCTTTAAACAAGTTTTAAACAGACTATGCTAATTTTGTGCATCATATTTATAAGCAATTCAATTCTTAAACATTTACCGTAACGTGTTACATGTTGTTACTTAAAATAACCACCAGCTGGCAGTGCTGACCGTTAAAAATTATTATTTCCGTTATTCATCATCTATACCTGTTTTCTGACTTTTTCGGGGTCACAGGGGTCTGCTGGAGTCCAACCTAGCTTTCTGAAATGGCGCAAGGCAGGTGGAGTAGAAACTGGATAGGTCGCCAGTCCATCACAGGGCCACACACCCAGACACTTACTCTTATGGGCAATTTAAAATCAGCAATCAACCTATATGGTCCTATATGGAGGAAACCGGAGAGCACAGAGTAAACCCACGCAAGCGCGGGGAGAACATTCAGACTCCACACAGAATCAAATCGAACCTAGGACCTTCTTGCTTTGATGCACCTAAATGAGTAGTTGTATATAAAAATTTTATGCATTCACTACATTTATTCATTCTGGGTCACGAGGGATCACCAAACCTCATGTACATGTTTTTGGGCTGTGGGAGGAAACCCATGCAAACGCGGGGAGAACGTTCAAACAGAAAGATCCCTGGCCTGAGAATTGAACCCGGAACCTTCTTGTTGTGAGGCAACCGTGCTAACGACTACTTGACCAACTTGTAGCCGCGTTCACTACATATCAATACAATTCATTCATTCATTCATTCATTCATTCATTCATTCATTCATTCCACTTCTAACCTGCTTATTCCCTAATTCGGGGTAATGGGGGTCTGCTGGAGCTTATCCCAGCACACATAGGGCAAAGGCAGGGAGAGACTCTGGACAGGTCTCCAGTCCATCGCAGGGCCACACACAGAGGAGCAACCACACACACTCACACTGCCTCCTATGGGCAATTTAGAATCACCAACCAAACTAATGTACATGTTTAAGGACTGGGGAGGAAACCCACACAAACGCAGGAAGACAGAAAGACCCCATGCCCTGGAATTTAATTTATGACCTTCTAAATGTTAGGTAACCACGGTAACCGCTAGGCTACATTTAATTATCAATTTTATTCTTTTTGTCAGAAAGTAAGAAAGAGTCACATTTCCTAGCAGGAAGAATGAGGAAGTGATAGAGACACAGTGTTTAGTAGATAAACAAACTGAACTGAACTGAAGAAGTGTGAAACATGTTTTGGGCGGCACGGTTAGCACGGTCGCCTCACAACAAGAAGGTTTGAATCCCAAGTCGGGATGTTCTCTCCGCGCTTGCGTGGGTTTTCTCCGGGTACTCCGGTTTCCTCCCAACGTGCAAAAACCTGCAGATGAGGTGGATTGGTGATTGTAAATTGTTCATAGGAGTGAATGTGTGTGTGAATGGTTGTTTGTCTATGAGTTGCCCTGAGATGGACTGGCAACCCGCCCAGGGTGTACCACCGCCTCCCACCCTATGTGTGCTGGGTTAGGCGCAGCAGACCTCCGTGACCCCGGATTCGGGAATAAGCGAGTTAGAATATGAATGAAAACATGTTCCAGAGCCAGTTGTATTGTTGTACAGCGTGTTTACGACAACACAAACCTAATATGACAAAATAAGCCTTTAATAAACATAAAAGTATTACATCATAGCACAGAACAGTGGATAAATGTTAGATATTTTATTTTTTTAAACTAATAGCATGTGAGCACACACACACACACACACACATGCACGCTTCTATACATAGAGTTCTATACACATGTATTCTTTATTTCTGCATATGTTTGGGACAGACTAACAAAGTTGCGAGGGGGTGAACACTCATTGACGCACATAAACTGTGACACACACACACACACACACACACACACACACACACACACACACACACACACACACACACTCTCACGTCATGTCACCCAGTGTTCACAAATCTAGGATGTGGGTAGACACGGACGGACGGACGGACGGACGGACAGATGGATGGTCTAATCCGAAACATATCCACACCAAATCCTAAAATAAAGTTTTTAAACAGACCAACATTTCTTCCAATGTACAAACTGAAGCAGGAGTTATCATGTTATTAAAATATTATAATTAATGATGAAAGTGATGAAAAAACATGTAGCAGCTGACAGCTCACATAGGCTTTGTGTTGATATCATCAAAAAACCTTACAATCATAAATTAGCTTTTTTTTAATTAAAAAAAAACAGATTAAAGAAAAACTAAGAGCGTCACAGTGAGATTTTGTTTTCTTTCCTCTCATAATAAAATCAGAGGTAAAAGTGTCCATAAAATTGACTGGCGACCCGTCCAGGGTGTACCCCCTGTGTACCCCTGCTCCTCGCCTTATGTGCGCTGGGATGAGCTCCAGCAGACCCCCTTGACCCCGAATTAGGGAATAAGCTGGTAAGAAGATGAATGAATGAATGAATGAATGAATGAATGGTGGGCCGTCAGGGTAAGTCAGTCCTAATCTGGTGGTCTACACACTAACAGAATCACTGACCTACATTTACTACCTAAATTCTAATATTTGTTTCATTTTTTCTTCTGGGATTTTTTTGTCTCAGAAGATATTTTATTTATTTCCTCAATGTTTCTTTCTGTTGTTATTAAATAAAGATAGATTCTGAACCGCTCCAGATGTTGTGGTTGTAGTGTAGAGATTTGAAGTTTTAACAGGGTTTCCTGCTCCATTAAAATAGGTTTTTTTATTTATAGTGTGTTCAATGGTGTCTCTGTGTAGTGTGTTCAATGGTGTCTCTGTGTAGTGTGTTCAATGGTGTCTCTGTATA
>JAOTRA010104530.1:0-10916 GCA_026260255.1 Pseudolaguvia tuberculata
TATATATCTCACACTCTGTTTCTCTCTCTTTCAAGTCAGAATTACAGTCTTCATAAGATTCTGTCTCCTGCATGTTGTTTCCATGGAAACACTTATCATTATAGGTTTGTAGACTAAAAAGTATAGTCTGACTGAATGTATCTGTACACAAGTTAAAATGTCCTTTTATTTTTATAATATATGTATTTTATATCAAATTAAATTGGGGATTTTTTTAAAATAGTTTGCTCATCTGCAGTGTCCAGATTGATTGTACTTATTTAAGAGACTATTGCAACAAAAATGTTCAAACTAATTTTAACAAACACTTCTTACTGATCTACATCCATAAATCCAACCATTTATTTTAGATTTTTGGTTATGATTATTTTTATTTTATTAAATAAAATAAGTAACTGATAAGTTTTAGTAACTGATTACTCTTAATTTATTTTACATTTACAGCATTTGGCAGATGTTCTTATACGGAGAAACTTACATTTTATCTTTCTTGTACAACTAAGCAATTTAAGGGTTAAGGGCCTTGCTCAGAAGAACCACAGTGATTGCTTTGTAGAGCAACCACAAGCCCTGGTCTTTCTGGTATCAGTCCAATGCACCAGATGCCTGCCCAGGTTCAGTAGCATTCTCTGGTTCCTGTGAGTACAGACACACTCCAGTGAAGTGCCATATTCCATAGGACCCTGACTTTCCAAAAAAATTGGAACAAACTGTGAATAAAAAAAGAATTCAATGATTTGGAAGTTTAAAATTTCAATTCAACATAGATGACATATCAAATGTTTAATCTGAGTAACTGTAACATTTTACGGGAAAAATACGTTGATTATAAATTTCATGGCATCAACATATTTCAAAAAAAGCTACAAATATGTGGGACAAAAAAAAGGGGACAAGGCCATGTGGAATCCCCTCTTCTTTTTATAACAGTCTGCAAACGTCTGGGGACTGAGGAGATAAGTTGCTCAAGTTTAGGAATAGGAATGTTGTCCCATTATTGTCTAATACGGGTTTTTCATTGTTCATCTGTCTTAGGTTTTTGTCACATCTTCCTCATTTTAAAATGCAAAATGTTTGTAAAGCAAAAATATCTTTAGACTTTTAGAGACATGAGAAGCTGTTTAGCTGGAAAAACTGTAATACCCAGACCCGTGACCTATGCAGCCATGATGTTGTATGTGGACTGAATTGATGCAGTATGTAGTCTGGCAGTGTAATGTTGGAAAATAAAAGGTCTTCTCTGAAAGACATGACATCTGGATAAGAGCATATGTTGTTCTAGAACTTGCCTATACCTTTCAGCATTGATGGTGCCTTTCGAGATGTGTAAGCTGCCCATACCACACACACTCATGCAACCCCATACCATCAGAGATGTAGGCTTCTGAACTGAGCGCTAATCACAACTTGGGTTGTCCTTGTATTCTATAGTCTGGATGACATGGCGTCCCAATTTTCCAAAAAGAACTTCAAATTTTCTGACCACAGAACAGTCTTCCACTTTGCCAAAGTCCATTTTAAATTAGTCTAAGCCCGTAAAAAATGCCTTCGCTTCTTTTTTGACCTATAGAGTTTTAGCTGGCAATAGCGAATGGCACGTTGAATTGTATTCACCGACATTCATAATGTTTTATGAAAGTATTCTTGAGCCCATGTTGTGATTTCCATTACAGCATTCCTGTGTGTGATGCAGTGCCGTCTAAGGGCCTGAAGATCACGGGCATCCAGTATGGTCTTTCAGCCTTGACCCTTAGATTGTTCCAGATTCTCTGAATCTTTAGATTAGGGGTCGGGAACCTTTGTGACTCAGACCATGCCATGAAAGCAAAATATTTATTTAAGTGAGAGCCAGATAATATATTTTTAGACTGATTCAAAAGGGGGCGTTTACCTGTTTACCCAGCAATAGCGAACGTAGGCTATTATCATCCAATTAAAACAATGGACATGTAATGTATTAACGGAGATCAGAGATTAACGAAGAATCTTTGTGATTTTTTCACATATTCTTTGTGATATGTGCGTGTTATATTAAAATAAAATATTAACCTCAAGCGACGCAAATGTGCACATTAAAAAAAAAAAACTTTGATATGAACGTAAAGAGCTGCATGTGGCTCATGAGCCGCGGGTTGGCCCACCCGATTTATAATAATACCTTGAGTTGATGATCTGCAGCACAATCTTAAGTCTTCTCAGGCAGTTCCATTCCTTCATATAAGCTCGACTGTGTCAGAAAAGAAAGATAATTGACTCTAAAGTACAAGAAGTCTATAAAAAGAGCTTTAAATGCTTCAGTCTGGACCTTTGACTGAAACACCACCAGAAAGTGGGAGTTACAGGAATGTACAGATATTCAATCAGGAAGAGATGTGAAAAATCAATTTAAGTGTGGAAGATTATAAGAGTGTATGTGTATACATTGGTAATTATGTAAGTACTAAATCGACTCCCTTGAGACAGTTCAATGCAGTGACATGAGTGACAAAAAGTCTGTTCTCTCTATCAGGAATTAAGGGATATAATATGTAAAAGTGTCTGATGTGTGTGAAAGTGCAGTCTGTACTGCTGAAGTACCTCATCTCCTCCCACAAGAAGGATGATATAGCACATGCAAGATCCTTAGCAAAGACTTTTTCAACACCACCTCTTAAAAACAACTGTTGTATTTATGTGGCTAACTAAAACTAGTGTTATGTTCTGAGCTAGCATAAGGTGGCCGACAAATAAAAATTAGCGCACACTGCAATCTATGATTAAGTTTAGATTGATAGCTATGTGACTGTGACTTAACTGGCCGGAGTGAGGCCCTATGGTCTCTTGATGAACAGATGACCTAAAGCATGAGAATTCATGGGTGAATACAGTCTAAATTATTAGTTAATTTAAACAATTTGTTAAAATTATAACATAAATTGGAGTCAGATTAAAGGGTTCATAAAACTAAGTAAAATTAAATCACAATTCTAAGGCATGTAAATATTGTAGATGCGCTTCAGGAACATCAGAACACGACATACCTTCACCTATGCCACTGGATTCCTTTTTTCTTTTTCCATTTGGTTTTGCAACATTATATGTGTACGTGATTCTTGTTTTTCCAGCAGGTACTCTACTGAAGATGCAATTTTCATCCTCCGAATCAGATTCTCCAATGAGTTTATTGCTTTTGATTACTTCACTTCCACTTTTGTTTGTGGTCTTGAAACCTTTTCTTGATCAAGAACATTTTTCTCAGAAGCAGTAAGAAACCCACAAGGGAGTAACAGATCTCTGTGAAGGACTCGTACAGGAATATCTTTGTCATGGGGACGCACTTTATAGACAGGCAGATCTCCAACCCTTTCAACTACAACTACAACAGTTGACTCCCATTTGTCAGCAAGTTTATGCGTTCCCCTGGTTTTCCCATTTTTTACCAGGACTTTGTCTCCAACTTCAAGACTAGATTCCTTTACTCTTTTGTCAAATCTGTATTTGTTTCCTTTAGCAGACTGAATTATTTTGAGTGGCAATTCTGTAACTTTCTTCAATTCTGGCCTTCAGGTTTTGGACATACTTGGTATGAGACTCAGGGACAGGTTTCCCAACTGGAAGCCCAAAGCCTAAATCCACTGGGAGTCTGGGCTGTCTACCAAACATGAGTTCATGTTTAGTGCAAATATAAGCATGGACTAATGGTTTAACAAAGTCATGCTAGTGTAACTTCTCTTTTTCTTTCAAAAGAGAAGTTCTATTAGCATTCTATTAAACATTTCAACTGGGTTACCCAGAGGATGATAAGGGTTGTACGCACTTTGTGGACTTTTGCCATCTCGCAGAGCTCTTTCTCATGTTTAGATTCAAATTCAGCCCCTTGATCACTTAGAATCTTTTCAGGAAATCCATAATGGACAATGAATATGTCCCAAAAACACCTAGCAACTGTTTTTGCTTTCTGGTTGGTGGTTGGTATGGCTATTGCAAACTTTGTATAATGATCAGTCATTACAAGGACATTCTGAATATTGCTTCGGTCAGGTTCAATGGAAAGGAAATCAATACAAAGTAACTCAAAGGGTCTTGTTACTTGATTGTTGACCAAGGGTGCACACTTCTCCGGCAAAGCTTTTCATTTTATGGAACGCGCACATGTTTTTATCTTACTCTCTACATCATGACTCATCTTCAGCCAATAGAAGCGAGAACGTACAAGGTCAAGTGTTCGGACCAATCCCATGTGACCCAATTGGTCGTGCAGACTTTCCAATACCATTGGACGAAACTTTTCAGTTAAGACCAACTAGTAGAATGTCTGATCATTGCATTGTCATCGTCTGTATAGAATTCTGTTTCTCAACTCTAAACGGTTCCACTCTCTCAAAAGCAAGGGAATAGCTGGACACTCATTTCGTAACATATGACAAGGTCCTTCCAAATGTTCAATGACTTGGTTTAATGCAGTATCTTCTCTTTGTTCTCCCTGCAAATCTATTCCAGTCAAACCCGGGACTTGGGACTCATTGGGTTCCTGGGCAAAACAAGCAGGAATAGCCTCATGAGCCATTACTAATGGTTCCACTAGAGTAACAGGAGATCCACATTCTTGCTCATCAAGATGCATTTCTCATACTGCTTGTACAACAGTAAAGTCCACAATGGCATCCTCACCTAATCTTAGCTGCAAATTGCTGTATTCACTCTTGTTCTTTCTGAGACACCATGTCATTAATCAATTTACCATGAGGATGTCTCGACAATCCATTGGCATCTTGATTTTGTTTGCCAGACCTATAAACCAGACTGAAGAAAAAAGTTGCCAAATCAGAGAGCCATCTGTAACTGATTGCATCGAGCCTTGCAGATGTTAGTATGTTTGTAAAGGGATTACTGTCAGTTACCATGGTGAATCGGTTTCCATAAAAGTAGTCTGAGAATTTTTTAGGAACTGCCCACCTCAAGGCGAGAAACTCTAACTTGTGGGCTGGATAACAAGACTCACTTCTTGAGAGGCCTCTGTTATTGAGTCTGAGTGGACCATGTTCTCCACCTCCATTGTTGATGCAGCTGCCTTGAGCTGTGGTCATAAGGTCTATGGTGCCTGTCGACCCCCAAACCCGGTGGTGGAACCCGGAAGTAAGGGATGCCACCAGGCTGAAAAAGGAGTCCTATCGAGCCTGGTTGGCTTGTGGGACCCCAGAAACAGCTGAAGGTTACCGGTAAGCCAAATGGACTGTAGCACGAGTGGTTGCAGAGGCAAAAACTCGGGTCTGGGAGGAGTTTGGTGAGTCCATGGAGAATGACTATCAATCAGCCTCAAAGAGATTCTGGCAAAAGTATGGAGTTTGGGGCTCTTTGTTAACGGCTATCCGGTCCTTATATGACCAGAGTAGAAGCTTGGTTCGCATTGCCGGCATTAAGTCAAATTTTGTTCCCAGTGCGTGTTGGACTTCGTCAGGGCTGCCCTTCATCACTGGTCCTGTTCATTATCTTTATGGACAGGATTTCAAGGCACAACCAGAGTCAGGAGGGAGTCAGGTTTGGGGATTTTTTCTCTGATTTTTGCAGATGTACTGTTGGGTCCATCAAGCCAGGACCTTCAGCGTGCTGCCGAGTGTGAAGCAGCCGGGATGAGAATCAGCACCTCCAAATCAGAAACCATGGTTCTCAGTTGGAGAAGGATGGCTTCCCCCTTCAGGTTGATGGTGTGAGATTGCCTCAAGTGGAGGAGTTTAAGTATCTCGGGATCCTGTTTATGAGTGAGGGAAGAATGGAGTGAGAGATTGACAGGAGGATTGGTGCATCTTCTGCAGTAATGCGGTCGATGTACTGATCAGTCGTGGTGAAGAAAGAGCTGAGCTGCAAAGCAAAGCTCTCGATTTACCAGTCAATCTATGCTCCTTCTCTCACCTATGGTCATGAGTAAATGAGTTTCCTCCGCAGGGTGGCTGGGCGCTCTCTTAGAGATAGGGTGAGGAGCTCGGTCATTTGGGAGGAGCTCAGAGTAGAGCCACTGCCCCTCTGCATCGAGAGAAGCCAGTTGAGGTGGTTCGGGCATCTGTCACGGATGCCCCCGGACGCCTCCCAGGAGAGGTGTTTCAGGCATGTCCCACCGGGAGGATGCCCAGAGGAAGACCCAGGACTCGCTGGAGGGACTATGTCTCTTGGTTGGCATGGGAACGCCTCAGTGTTCTCCCGGAAGAGCTGGAGGAAGTGTCTGGGAAGAGGGATGTCTGGGCATCCCTGCTCGGACTGCTGCCCCCGCGACCATGTCCAGGATAATTGGTTTTTATATTTCTATGATGACAGGTGAGGCTGTCTCTTCCCTGAATGCACATCACTGATACTGTACATGTTAAATTCAAAACATACATGCATCTTCAAACCACATAATGTGAGAGGCAGGGGTACACCATGGACAGGTCACCAGAGCATTGCAGAGCAACACACATAGAAAGCAAGCACACAAATGCCTATGGTCAATTTAGATTCACAAAACAAACTAATGTACATGTTTTTGTATTGTAGGAGAAAGCCAAAGTACCCGGAATAAAACCCATGCAAGTCACAGGGAAAACATGCACAGAGAACATCTCCCTTTTGTGGGAATTGAATCCAGGACCTTCCTATTGGGGGGCGACTGCTCATTCCACTATACCACCATGCCACCCCAATTCAAAACATAATTTTATTTATCACTATATTCATTCAGAAATTAAAATAATAATTACTGTGTTGATGAATTATGTTGATTATTTGATGAGGAAAATAATGATCACTACTAACGTAAAAATCATTTACTCACTTTTCTCCTAATCTGGGTCTCAGATCACTAGTCCATCTCAGGACTATGGTCACATATACACACGCACACACACGCACACACACACACACACGCGCACACACACGCACACACACGCACGATGACGTAATATTTAAGGCGATTTAAGGTGGATTATTGTAGGTATGGCGTGATTCGAATGTCAGATGTTATCTTTGGAACTTTGGACAATCTTTGGATATAGTTTTGTTTATGTTCTCGTTTTGGTTATAGTTTCACCGTGTGCGTTTTTGTCTTCGTGTTTTGTTTTGTTTTGTTTACGTGTTCACTATATATATATATCTTCACCACTCTTTGGGAATAAACATCACAACTTCACTGCATTATGGATCCGGCTCTGTTCTCTGTCATCACCGCTTCGTTACTACTACCTATTTGAAACATCAGTTTCTTAAGTGTATCTATGCACCCCTACAATTTTTACTGTCTAAATCATCATGCAGAACTTAATACAAATTGGGTGTTTCCAGATCTACCACACCTTCTTCCACTACGTCTATAATGGGCAAAGTGTCTTAATTTGTTACATGCATAATAACATATTGAACAAATATTGACTGAGTTGTATTAACAATTATAGCACGTAGAAATTTAACCCCACAACAGCATAATACTGCAATTACCAAAAGTATTATTGGAATAGTCGCCCCTATTCGAGCAAGTCCTGCCATCCAACTTGAGGAGAAAAGCCAGTTAAACTAACTTGGGTCATTGTCTGCATTGCTCCTCATCTCTTTGAATGGTTTTGAACTGTCATAATGGTAGTGGCATGTAGCTGCCTAATGCAGCTATTGAATAATTAATGAAGCGCTGTTGATTGTATCATATGTAATTAATCCATTTAACATTGCGTGCCACCTGGACATGTGGGAGAAAAAAAGTCCATGCTCCAGTTGAAGAAAGCCTCTGTGCAAAATGTCCTTCTTGAACACCTACTAGTATGCCTTCCAGTCAACATATATGTTAGGGTCTGGTCCAAATTTTTCAATTGCAGTGTTTTTGCCTGGTTTTAAATACTTTGTATTGTATGTAAGATTACCCCCTATTTCTTAAATAATGTAGCTACTTTTTCCACACTTCTTTTGCCTCTGGTGTTGGTTCTAGGTTTAAGACGATTGTTGGTTACTGGTGTCAATAATGATGAAATTTTCTCATCATCTAATGGGAATACAGCAAGTCTTTCTTCCAGAACTAATGGAGCACCCAAAGTGCTGGGAGTACTTGCATTGCTAGTTTACCCCAACAATACCAAAATACATCAGCTATGGGCAGTGTACCTGCTCTTAGGTAATCTGACATTCACCTTTGGTAGTAATACATTTTGATTTAACATGGATTGCTAGCCATTTCTTTGCCAACCTTCATTAGGAAGAGATCCTACAAACCTATTTTCTTGGGATTGGATGCATAAAGGAAAGGTCTGACCTGGCTGTTTTTGAACGTAGATATTTTCATTGTTTTGTGTGCTAGCTGGTTGAAATGTGTATGCTGAACTATAGTTTTTCATCCATTGTGCTCCATGAGATGATCCTAAGAGGCAAAATGCTGTGCATAAGTTATATCAAATGGTGGACTTCTACATACCTATACTCTTACATGCCAAGCATTGGCATTACCCTTAGTGGGCTATGATCACGTCTATGGCACACTAAACATGTGTTGCCTTTAGTTATTTGTTGTGCGGAATCATGTAACAATTTCTTATAAAGGTTGGTATCTATCTGTGCTGCTTTCTGCATTGTGGAGACCATATCAATTGAGGTGACATTCATTAAACTGACTATCTTAAGCCAGTTACTATCAGTAAGCCAGTGGTCTACCCATTTCGGTAATTTTGTCAATGGCTTCCATACACTTTCAATTTCAGGAGTATATTTAGCTTAAAAATCTATTATAATTTGTTGCACACCTTTCCCTTTCTGTCATTGTGATGGGTACACTGTTACATTAAATTGTTTGTTATAAATTGCTTTTTGAAATGTTTTGTTGTTTTCTACCCCAAAGTTCCAATAGGGAAGGATGGTCTTACAAATGTCATTCATTGGATGTCCTGTCTTGTCTTTACATAATCAGTCTCCGGCCTATCTGAAGCCCATGGTGCTCTACTAAGCCATGCATCAATATGATACCACACTGTTTTTGCAACTGATGGTGGCACAGGCATAGGTTGTCCCTTGTATTCAAAAGTGTATGAAACTAAGGTTGAATAATTATCAGGAATCTTATTGTCTTTACACCGTTGTCAATAGACTTAAAGCACATATGTGATGATTTGTTATAGTCAATTCTTCTAATGCTCTGGTGCCCACTGCACAGCACGCCTGGTTCTGTGTATTTATGTGTTGTTTTCAATTGATTCTTGGCCAGCATTTATTGTCTTATTTGATATCCCTGTTTCATCTGATGTGCCGGCTTGTACTAGAGCATGGTTAGCCAGTCTAATTATCATCCAATAAATTTATGAATATATGAGCGCTGCTGCTACTACTTTTGGCCAATATTTTTCTGCGGGGCATTGTTTATTTTTTGTGGCCATTCTTATGGTACCTACTCTACCAAAGCTTTTAATTTGGGAAAAGTTCTTCTGCCTGTGTTGCATCAACTGTTGTCAATTGACTTAAAGTTAATTCTGGTCCATGATTGTAATCTAAAATCTCTTCAGGTCTTCAATCTACAGTTATTTGCGTTGAATCTGTTATGTATGGTTTGATCTTTCTTTGATCTTTATGGTATGGTATGATGTTTCACTGGGCTTATCACTTTGTCTTATTATTATTCCAGTTACAGTTTGGCATTTGGCAGACACTCTTATCCAGAGCGACTTACATTTGGTCTCTTGTTTACAACTGAGCAATTGTGGGTTAAGGACCTTGCTCAAGGACCCACAGTGGTTGCTTGGTGGGGGTGGGATTCGAACCCTGGTCTTTCTGGTATTAGTCCAACACCTAAACCACTAGGTTACCACTTTATTCCACTTGGCCCTGCAACTTGTTCATCTGATGGATCACTCGCTATTGACTGTTTAGTAACTGGTTGTGTGGCTTCTTCTGCCAGATTTTCGGATTTTTGGTGGTAGACTGAATGTTTTCTCCTTCTTCTTGTTCTTTCAGTTTGTCCGCAGTGCGCCTGGTCTCTTTTTGCTGTGTCTTTGCTCATGTGTGGTGTGTCAGACCTCCTCTGCTTGAGGGGCCTGGCCTGTCTAAATCGTTGTCACAATCTAAATCAGTGTCTTTATCAGGTCGAATGTTTAATGGTCTTGGCCTGTCCAGATCTTGTCCTGGTATTGGTGCACGACAGCAGTGATTGAGGTAGTACCAGTGCTCCTTACCTTCTACTTTGACTGTGGTAGATGTTGTAGCTACAAACTTGAAAGGACCTTCCCTCCAAGGATCCTTCCAGTTTTTCTTTTTGAACATCATTTTATTTTCACACTACAACTTCATGCAAATGTAGTCTCCTGGTTCCACCAACGGTGCTTCCTCTTTTACCTGTTCACTATGCACTGCATCTTTGACCTGTGAATACAAAGTTCTATGTATTTTGGTCAGTTGTTGCATGTAACTAGTCATTTCACCTTCCAGTTGCTCCAATGATGGGCCGTCGTAGGCTTCTCTGTTCCACTGGAACAGATGTCCACTGGAACAGACATCGGACAACCTGTTAACATTTTGTGTGCACATCTTCATTAAAGCTAAAGGTAGTGCTTGAAACCAATTCAAATCTGTGTCTGCACAAATTTTAGCAATTTTCTACATTAACACCCTAATTGCCCTTTCTACCTTTCCTTGTGATTGGGGTTGATAGACATACCCCATGTGTCTTTTCATGCACAGTGCTTCTGCAATTGCTTTAATTACTTCATTTACAAAATGTGCTACATTATCTGAACTTCCACTCTTTCCAAAATGTATCTCTTTTCCTCTTTTCTTTCTGCCATATCAACAAAATATTTAAACTAAAGTAAATACCGAAACAGGAAAAAAAGGCAGGAACGGGGCAAAACGGGAACGAGACGAGAGCATGGGCTGGAACTTGAACTTGAACTAGGCATGAATAACATACATTTAGTAACACGAAAAAATGATCCAACGATCCT